>JBBPDC010171139.1:0-17065 GCA_037974485.1 Hemigrammopetersius urotaenia | reverse complement strand
ACCTTCACACGCACCATTGTCCATCTACACACCTTCACACGCACCATTGTCCATCTACACACCTTCACACGCACCATTGTCCACACCTTCACACGCACCATTGTCCATCTACACACCTTCACACGCACCATTGTCCACACCTTCACACGCACCATTGTCCATCTACACACCTTCACACGCACCATTGTCCATCTACACACGTACCCAAGTTTACAAGTTTATTAGATCCATGTTGCACAATCTGATTTGTAATGATCTTTAAAGGGGACATATTATGCAAAACTTTGGTGTTAGGAATCATATGCTTGTACAAGCCATTTGGATGGCGACCCCATTGTGATGCAACAATGGGAAAAATTGCATAGACCACTCTGTTGAGCCCCCACCCACTCGATTAGTTGAAGATCCACCATTTTTGTCTGTTAGTTTTATGTGCACACATTAGACACCAAGCCCTATTGCTACAGGCAAAGGCAAGTCACACATGAAGTGTTGTGTTCATCTTGCTCTGGGTCGAACATACAGGGCTGGATAGTGCCTCTGTTTTCAGACTTTTTGGCGTGTGTTAAACGAGCAGCTTTAGCATGGGATAAGTGGGGCATATTTGCAGAAAAGTGACAGCCCATAATGGCTCACATTGAGGGCCTGAAACTTTCAAGATTAAAGTTGGTGAAATCTCTTTATGTGAGGGTGATTTTGTGCGAAGAACTACATGAACATGCTTTGTATATCCCATACACCTATTATAATGAAAGTGAGTTTTGTATAATAAGCCCCCTTTAAGGATTGCTGAAATCAGAGTTCTTCAAAATATACAGGTCATCCTTCGAAGAAAAAGAGTGGTCATTTACAGTATACAGTATTTGTGGTTAGGGCAGTTACGATTGCTAGGGTAAAGTCAGTCTTCTCAATTAACTGTCAATGCTCTATTAATGGTTTCCAATGTGATAATGCATATTTGTAGGTATGCATTATCATATTGGAACCTATAGTAAGAATTTGATGGGCAGTGATTAAAAACAAGTACTCGATTGTTTATGTAATCAGTAGTTTACTGCATTATTAAAGTAATTGATGGTGACAGCTCTATTTGGTGTATAAGGCTGAAAAGAATGAAGGATTGTGCATTAATGTCTTTTCCTTGAACTGATCATGAGCTACTTCTGTCAGTTTGCATCATACTCAAAGCTCTGTACTTGGAGGAATGCAGTAGTGATGCATTTTTGAGTGCCCGAATGCCTATTTTAAAAAGTGAAATCAGGTTGTCTCTCCCTCATATATATACATACATAGGCAGATTCATGACTCATTATTTTTGTGATTATTGCCTACCTTGCTGCTGGAATTCTTTAGCCTTCTGAACCTTTCTCTTGGCTGTTTATTTTCTCTGGATTGTACTATTAATTCTGCCCCAGACTCATGTGTATAATGCTTCTGCTTGCCCTGGGACCTGTTTAGTCTGGCACCATCCTTCAACTGTATGTTTCTCTCAACAGCCTGAACGACCCAAGAAACAGTCTAACTGGCGCAGAAAGCACGAGGAATTCATCGCTACCATCCGTGCTGCCAAAGGCTTGGATCAAGTAATAAAAGATGGAGGTCCCCTTCCCCCACCCCCCCCTCCATCCTATGACCCAGGTTGGAAAACAGAACAGTGTACACTGAGAACAAATTAGAACAAACCTGCATGCATTTCATACATTGCTTAACCATGACATATCAGGTGTTTCTGCTCGTTCCAGATTACATCCAGTGCCCGTATTGCCAGAGACGGTTTAGTGAGAATGCAGCCGACCGCCACATCAAATTCTGTAAAGAACAGGCGTCCCGCATTTCCAACAAAGGCAAGTTCCCTGGAAATGACAAAGCCAAGCCTCCTGCAAGGACACAGGTTAGTCTCTCATAGCAGGTTCATTATCAGGTCATGAGTTTGGTGTACCGTGGATTGTAAGTAGGTCTGTCACCGTTATTTAGCTTAACTTTCCTACTGATTTCTCTTATGGTAAACAGAGCCTGGACTTCCTTGTTTGAATGAATTTTTTGCCACTTATTGTTTTATGTTTTGTTATGAAGTCTTTCCAGAAGCTTCCTCGTAGTAGTGGGTGGTACGGGCAAAAATGATATTTGAATTAAAAAAAAATAACTATATCTGACAACTGATGCACAATTATTTGATCCCCTGCTAAAGTTTGCTGACTTACAAAAAAATGAACAGTCTCTAATTCATGAGCTAGTTTTGTTTTTATGGAGAGAGACAGAATATCAACCAAAAGTCAAGAAAATACATGTTACATAAAAGTTGATTAAAAAGTTTCATGTCTTTAAGAGAAAAAAGTATTTGATCCCCTACAACCCAGCCAGACTTCTGGCTCCCACAGACTTGCTGCAGATTACAATAAATAATTATCAATAACAGAGGCTGGAATGGGTTACAAGACCATCAGCAAGAAGCTTGGTGAGAAGGTGAGAACTGTTGGTGCTGTTATTCACTTGCCATCAGTCTGGAGCTCTATGCATTATCTTGAGGACGCTCATGAGAAAGGTGAGGGTTCAGCCCAGAACTACACAGAAGGAGCTTGTTAATGATCTGAAGTCAGTTGGGACCACAGTCACAAAGAACACCATTGGTAACTCACTACATCATACTGGACTGAAATTTTGCAGTATCCACAAGGTCTCCCTGCTTAAGAAACCACATGTACAGCCAATCTTGAGCTTGCCAGTGAACATCTAAATGATTTAGAGAAGGCTTGGGAGAAAGTGCTGTGGCCAGATGAGACCAAAATTTAGCTCTTTGGCATCAACTCGACCAGCCGTGTGAGGAGGAAAAGAAATGCTACGTATGACCAGAATAACACCATCCCCACAGTCAAGCATGGAGGTGGAAGCATTATGTTTGGGGGTGCTGTTCTTCTAAGGGTAACAAATGACTTCACCTCATTGAGGGGCAAATTGATGGGGCCACGAGAACCACCTTCTCTCAGCCAGAACACTGAAGATGGATGGTCTTCCAGCACGACAGGGTGACAAAGAAGTGGCTAAAGAAGAAGCACATTAAGGTCCTGGAGTGGCCTAGCCAGTCTCCAGACCTCAGTCCTACAGAAAATCTGTGGAGGAGCTGAATCTTCGCGTTGCCAAGCAGCAGCCAAGAAACCTAAAGGATTTAGAGAGTTACTGTAAAGAGGAGTGGACCAAAATCCCTCCTGAGGTGTGTTCAAACCTAGTGACAGACTACAAGAAACATCACTGCTGTGCCAAAAAGGGTTTTCCCATCCAGTCCAAAGTTGTGTTTTGCTTGTGTATCAAATACTTATTTCACGCAGTGAAATGCAAATCTATTTATAACCTTTATGTAACATGTTTTTCTTGATTTTTGGTTGATATTCTGTCTCTCTCCATATAAATTAGAGACAGTTCATTTTTTTTGTAAGTCAGCAAACTTACATATTCAGCAGGGAATTAAAGAATTTCCCCTACTGTACATATCAAATACCAGTAGGAGTCAAGTACTGCAGTATATTACAATCTGAGCCTTTTTCTATATGGGCCATCAAATAAAGGGCAACTATTTTAATAACTAATTCATTACTTACTAACTAAATCCTTACTAATTAATTGTTTGATGTAATAATAATCATCATCATCATTGTCCTCATCATTGTTTTATAGTATGACAACAATATGACCGCACGGTCACCCCTGTGGGTTTTAAAAGTCACTGTCACGATGGCACTGTCCTTTACTTCAACCATTCAGAATTTCCTCACAACCGGAACACGCACTAGTCTCCCAACACCGTTTTTTTTTTTACAAACAATATTCGTAAAATTGTAATTTAAGGACAAATCGGAGTATGTTGAACTGCTAGACAGAGCAAATTATTAGAAGAATGATGGTCCTGCATAAACAAACCATTATAGTAGAGTCTGGCGAGGTCTGGACGTTTGTCCCTTTCTCAAAGCCCGCTCATTCGCTACTTTGCCTCTAATGACTAATTCTCATGCAGCTTTCATGCCATTTTAAACACCCACTACTACTTTCTAATCAGTGCTTTTCCAGTGAAGTATTTTGAAAGGTTATTTGGCAGTTACATTCAAAACCCTTATTGTGTTGGCACTTGAACCATACTAGCACATTACAAATACTTTTTTACTAGCAATATAAATAATATTTGTTGGTCTTTTTTTGGACCAAACTGGACATTTTAAAAATCGAAATACTGGCTGTTTAGAACATTTCGGTATACTTTATTCATATAATAAAATAGCAAAACAGATTGATTAAAATGAAAGTAATAAAGTGTCTGTAGCAGGGAACTGCTAATTTTGAACCTGCCAGTTCAAAAATTGACATGAAGGAAACATGAAGTCTTATGTGTTTGCAGTACAAGCCTCCAGTGAAGAAGGCCAATTCAGTGTCTTCGGTGTCTTCTGTGTCTTCCTCTCGCCTTCCACAGCGTTCATCTTATGGACAAGGTGGAGGAACAGGTATGGACTGATGCACAGCAGAATCAGACACTGTGAAAACATGAACTTTGGCACAAGAACATTTTTTTTACCTGAAAATAGTGTTTTAGATTAATCACTGTGATGGCAGGCTCCAACATGACAAACCTGGCAAGGCAGGATTTAGTTTCTCCAAAAAAAAAAAAAAAACATTTTGCTGAGCAATGATCACTTCATTCCAGGACTGTACGCTTGTACGAGAGTACAAGCATGGTTTCACACTTTAGTGAGTTCCTGCTCAGACACACATGATACAGCTGACTCAGCCAGGTTCAGTAGGTATGTTCAAGTGGGTTATCACTGAACTTGCAGAACTGAGTTTGACACCCTTGCACTGTTCTTAATTTTTTGAGGCTAGCATAGCCAAAAGGTAATGGAATGAGTAATATAAGCAGTTTTCCACTTGAACACTTAATCTTCCTGAATCACACACCTGCCTCAAAAACAAGTTGTTTGAGGCAAGTGCAGGCAGTGTGTTTTCCAAAGTGTAACCTTGAAGCTTCACTGCAAATGTAAATACATTTTAGACATATTTTTGGCCAAAAAGTCCCTTTAACTAATGCTCATACTTAAAGGAAATAAGTGTTTTCATACCATATTTCAATAAGATGTCTGTTATGTCAGACTCAGAGTCCTGAGATTGTGTCTGCTTAGTTGGCCAGAGGCATCTAACATCTAACGGCATCTAATCAGACCAAGAAATCAG
This sequence comes from Hemigrammopetersius urotaenia, assembly GCA_037974485.1. Taxonomy (NCBI): domain Eukaryota; kingdom Metazoa; phylum Chordata; class Actinopteri; order Characiformes; family Alestidae; genus Hemigrammopetersius; species Hemigrammopetersius urotaenia. The sequence continues at coordinate 11,854 of JBBPDC010171139.1, read as the reverse complement.
GTTCAGAACAGGATAAAACGGACTACACTTCTGTAAGCTCTTTTCACTCATTAGGCATTCCCAGCAAAGCCTCTGCTGGCTCAGTGAGGAGCATGTCATCTGGCTACTCCCCCTCTCGCTCCAGTGGCGTGACCAGTCCTCCCTCCGGGTAAGGCCTGCTTCAAGCTACAGTCCGTGATGAATAAGTTGTGTTATGAGCTACTTTTATTCATAATGTTTGTGCCACAGTGTGAATATGAAGCCCAAAGGCATGGTTTCTCAGAGTGCTCTGAAGAACACAACCACTGGAATGAACAAGAAGAAGGTTTACAATGCAGACAACTATAATTCAAGGTAGATATAGCATATTGTCACATCAAAAAACCACCCATCCAATAAAAAAAATGTGTGGTAAATTCGTTCTTCTTTTCCTTCAGATATCCGAACTGGTGTTTTCTGTTGGGCATCAGATCTGTGCCACCTCTAATTCAAAGTATAATCCTTTCAGTAGTGCAAAATAAAATGAGTCCATGAAATAGTCCAGTTCAGGCAGGTGAAGGCTTGTCATGCTTAGCTATAAAGGATGATCTCCAAATTTGCAATATCACAAGAAGAATTGTGACAGTGAGTGTCAATGACATGATGGAAGTGCTCTTTGTCCTCAGTGTCAAAAGCTAGCGGTTCTCTTTTCTGTCTGTTCCCTCTTCTTCTCACATCTTAGGAACGATGTGAAGAATGACAATGAGGTGGATTACTCCATGCAGGGGACCAAGTTCTGCCATGAGTGTGGAACCAAGTACCCTGTGGACTGGGCCAAGTTCTGCTGCGAATGTGGAGTGAGAAGGATGTGCATTTAGAGAGCGAGAGTTCGAGAGATGTATAGATTGATTTGGATGTTTCAATGCTGAACTTTTCCTTACATCACGCTAGTGCCCTGGTAGCATTCCCTGTTCATGAATTACAGTCCTTTTTTATTCTTTAAACACCCAGTTTTTGTGTTTGTGTTTTTTTAATTGAAGTGCAATATGATGGACTACTGATTCAAAAAAGGAATATAATTATTTTTTTAATCAGGATTGACCGTGGACTACAAGGTTAGAACCATATTTAGAATTAAGAGACTTCTAAAAGTGGGGGGATATCAGTTTGCTATTGATTATTGAGGTCAGTGTCCCATTACTGCATCTCAATATAAGGGACTTTAACAAGGAAGTATTATCACTTAATTTATATTTTTATTTATGACTATTATAATGAATACAGATGCATTTATGAAATGCTTACACCAATCAATTCAGTTTTGTATTTACTTTTTGTTTTGTATGTTCTTAATGCTTATTTGTTATCAGTATTTTTATCTGTCCCGAATGCGAAATGTATGAAAGGTATATTCATTAGGTAGCAACAACACATCACAGATTTACCCTTCAAGCTTGATTGTTCTCGGCCCGCAGACGTATTCAGACACGACCCCACAAAACCTCAAATGCAGCCAAAATCGGCTGAACTTCTTGACCGCTCTCTTTTAATCATATGCAAAGAGTAGCTTTATAGTCTGGGCCGCTGCCTTGGGGCCTTCTAAAAGCCATCATCACTGCAGCTCATCCCAGGTCTTTACCATTTAGGTAATGTAAGCTGAAAGGCCTGTGTCCAATCTCTGGTTAGCATCTTTACAAACACTCTGCTGTTACAAACACTATAGCTGTGCAATTCTAATGAGGTTGTGGCGTCTGCTCTCCGTTTGCTGTATTTTACGTTTCATGCGGCAGAACGAACACAGCGCTCGCTGACAAGCTGGATATTGACTATAGATTTGCCATTCTGTGAGCAGAATGTGGAATACATTTCAAAACCTCCTTAAATAAACCGTATTACGAGTGACTTGTTTGCATTCTTGTGGTCATTCTGTGGTCTGGTTTTCTTTTCCACTGTACAACCTAACTCAGATTTGCTGGTTAAACTGGGCATGGTTACAAAAAATACTGGACCTTCATATAAAAATATATTTATTCATAGAGAAGAAAATTAAGATAATAGAGAATATTGAGTGTTTACAAGATTTGTGAGTACTACCACGAATCAACAAACAGGAAGAATGTCCATTGCATCTATGTACAACAAGCAGAAATGTTTTTGCAGAATTCGGTTACAGGTGAACAGTGCAAGAGATGATGTGCACTGTAGGAAAGCAAAGTGAATATCCATCGTTTCATAATATTTACAGACATGGAATGTTGTTTAAGTACTTGGTTTCAAGAATGTCTGCTTGCTCACAGCCATTAGTCCCTTGGGTGATGACATGAGGTTATCCTGCCGGAGCATCACGGAGTGATCATCACTGATAGTCACTTGATTATTTCTTCTCCTGGCAGCAGGTGTTGTTCACCAGTCCCTTCATTATGTGCCTGTGTCCTCAAATAGGTAATGCAGCAATGCAGGTCTAAGGTGTGAAGCGAAGCAATGCTTCATTGTTCAGTTTCTCTGAGTTTCTCTCAGTGGGCTCACACTTAAGGAGCAGAGTTGAATAGTTCGTAGGCTTGCTGTATTCTCTCAAGAAAACGTTTCAGTTTGCAAAGCGGCTTCTGTTTTTTGAGTGTCTTAAACAACAAAAGGAATACATTTCATTAATGTTATATGATACTGTCAAAGCAATAAGGTTGTGGTACTAATGTTAAAGGGTACTAGGCACAAAGTAGAATGCCTTACTCTTTTGACCACTATGATCTTAAGTGTCTTAAAACTTTTTGATAATGTCAATTATTATTATTACTAACAATCACAAAAAATAGCTCAACAGATCGCACAACATGTATTTTCTTTTCTTTTGGGCATCAGGCAATACCAATTGATAAGGATAGGTAAAAAAAAAAAGTGCAAAAAATGTATATAGTACACAGTGAGTGAGTGTCTTTCCCTCACTCCACCTTGGTGTCAGATTTGTGACCTCTTTACAGTAAACGCTTCCAAAAAGCTGTGTAGTTCGTTAACAGTAGGCTATGGCTGCCAAAACAATGTTTAAGTAACCTACTACAGCTGGTGGCTTGGTGGTTAAAGAGTTAACCCTGCAAGTGAAAGGTGGTGGGTTTGAATCTCCAGGCTGCCCTTGGCACCACAAGTAATTCAAGTAATTTCCTCCAATATGGAATGAAAAATTAAAACAAACATTTAGCTGATTTAGTATTCATGTGTGTTTTGCCACATATTAAAGTTCTTGAATGTGGGTCAGCCAGTCAGATTTTAGAAGAGGAGCTATCCATTTTTATCGTAGAAATTTGAGCAAGTTACCGGGTGGATAATAATGCATGTGCCACTCATGGTCTCCAATATGAACTTCAGTACATGGGCCTTACCTGATGGATGCGGCAATTACATCCTAGTGAATCGTTTATAGTTTCCACAAATTTCCTCAGTTCAGTTTCCAGTTCTGTCTTTAAACCGTTTGGTATTCGTCTACAGGATGCATTGTGGATGCCAGTTGCCTGTGAGCACATTTACAAGGAATAAAATGTCACGGGTTAAGTCAAGTCAAGTCAAGTGCAAGAATTTGTTTGGACACTAGGGGGCAGCAGAAATACCAGATTTTCTGCTAGTGACCAAGGATATAATCCTGCTTATTACTTTCATTATTACTCATCAGTGGTGTTTCATAATGTTACAGATTACAGCAAAAAAATTAGATGGGATGTGGCTTCCTGACCTAACTCTCCATTTTTAGTCACTGCTAGAAATCAGAATGCTGTAGTTGTTTATTGTTACATTGGTCAAATTTTTGATCAGCTTCATCTACAGTAATTAATAAAACTTGTTAGTGCTGTGTTTTATGGGATTTGGTGCACTTATTTGGCTTGGACACGAACATGTATGTGTGTGTGCGTTACAAGAAAATCTCTCCTGGGTAGTCAGATGTTTGTAATCCACTTACATTGCCCACAGGAGTCTTGGGTTTTCTGTTTGCACACTTGTTCAGCTGCTCCTTAATGTTGCTCTTCTGGGAAGAGAGAACATCAACATTTTGTAGGTTTCCATGCAAAACAGAGGCATCCATCCATAAATGCAGGTCTGTTTCAGTTAAGATGGGCCAGACTTACAATATGCTCCAACTGCTTCACAATGAAATGCTGGTAATCCGCAGAAATCTGTTCTTTAGGTTTGGTGCTATTACAGGAGAAGACGAGAGGTAGTAGAATAAATGCCACAACAGAAGAGCCAAGAAGATGCTAGGGATGACAGGGACACAGAGATGAGTAGTCATTGGTTTGAAATACTCAGTAGTCACATGAACAATAGGTTTGCACTGCAGAAAGTAAACAATATTTTCATCTGCAAATTTAGTACAAGCCGTTTATATGTGTATGTGGTACACAAACTCAATCATTGCTGAACTGGGTGCATCCACAGTCCTGCAGTACTAGTTCTTGGACCTCAGCCTGCTCTCAGAGTGCTGCCTGCCACCTGCAGGACCATTCGCTTTCCAAACGACTCTCCTTTCCAGTAAATCCTCTCAGAGTTTCTCTTTGACTGGAATACTTTTGTTCATATTGCGTATTTTCAATCTCTGCTCCATTTTAGGCCTTAAAGTGCCTACAAGATACTCTAAGCACTTGTGAGTGGAGGTGATTTCAACCTTTGAAAAGATTGTTTAGGCTGCCGGTTACAAGCACAAATGCGATATAATGTTTTATAATGCAATATAATGATCATAATCTTATGTGAATGAGATCATTTTATGTGAACGAGGGACTACCAAACTTCATTTCCTATGCTGACGGATGCCATAAGCAGTTCAGCAGGTTACTTCCGTATCAATGTGTAACACAAATGTTCTTCACCTACTCTAGCAGATTCTGGAGAGGTTCTTATAGTGAACCTAAGGGCATTTACTGAAGTGTGGCTTCAGATTAGGTTACCACCAAACTCAATTTCTTATGCTAATGGATGTACTAGGTAGTGCAGCTGTGATTCTGCAGGTTTCTGAAGTAACCTGAAGGACTACTACTGAACTGTTTAATACTTGAGTTGCACTGTTCTTCACCTACTCTAGCAGGTGCTAGTCCTATGCTGATGGATGTATTAAACAGTAGTAACCTGAAGTGACCTTCAGAACTGCAGCTGGACTGCTTAAGACTTCAGTGGCACTTTTATTATGGAGAGGTTATTCTACTAAACCTACAGGCATTTACTGAAGAGTGGCTTCAGGTTAGGTTCCCACCTAACCTCAAGAAAATCTTTTAGGCTACAGGTTATGATCACAAATTCAATACAAATTAAAAAAGTCATTTATATGTGTATGAGGCACACAAACTATCAGTGCTTGCTGAGCTGGGTACATCCACAGTCCTAGCTCCTCGACCTCAGCCTGCTCTCCCAACATTTTCCCCCAGAGTGCTGCCTGCCACCTGCAGGGCCATTCGCTTTCGAAATGACTCTCCTTTCCAGTAAATCCTCTCCGAGTTTCTCTTTGACTGGAATAATTGGTTATAAATTGCTGGGAATTTCCCCTGACGACAGTATAAATGCAACCTGCACCCAGCCCTCAGCAGCACATCCCAGAACCTGGCGTCCCTTCACAGAGCCTGACTTGCGGAGGTTAATACTGGAGGTAAAGAAGACTAAACCTTCAGAAAGTTTACATTAAGGGGACAAAAAAAACAACTGTGCTTCACGTACCATTTGTCATTTTTGGTCCATGTTCCAACGCCCGAATGGTTCTGGTCTCTGAAGTCCTCTCAGATGTGGGCGAACAGATCCGTGGATTTACAGGGCTTTGGTCTCCTGCGCCTGGTTTCTTTCATTCTGGGATGTTTTCCTGACTCTAAAGCTTCGAGAAAATGGTAAGTGGCTCATGTTCGGGAGGGGGGATATTAGGCTTCCGCCACTGTATCACATTGCTTTCGTTTTCTACATGGACCGAGTGACCTGTCAAAGCCAGCAAACATGCCAAAAATGTGAGAGGAATTGTAGAGGATAGAGGAGGGACCTACAGACACAGAGAGAGAGGGAGAGAGAGACTCGGGCTCTGTTAAATTCACTAAGCCCATGTTTTTACATGGAATTTTCCATAAAACGACACTGATTTCATATCTAGGCAGACCATTTTCCCGTTGACAGATCAATGTAATGTATCCAACCATAGGCATGTTTTTTTTATTATTAGACCCACAATCTAATGTAAAGAGTAATTCAAATGTAACCTGACCTCTCAGGCGAGTTGGTTCTCTCCCCCTTTTTTGACCAGGAAACTGGCAACCTGTCATTTCACCATTCAGATTTCCTGCTAACCTTCATGTCACATGCCTGAGAATGTGCCATGGAAGGAAACTAGTCTACTGTTTATTGTAGTAATGAGTAATGCACCTTTTGGCTTCTTTCGATACAGGCCATTAGGTGAGAGGTGTTTGAGTCCTGCACTCACTGCTGGGGTTTGTATTTAAAAAACAAATTAAAATAAATAAATGTTTAAACAGAGATGTTATCAGAGATTATATTTTTATCAGAATCAGTCAGGAAACTTTGTTGATCCTGGTGGAACATACCTGTGTAGTGACTGCAAAGACACACAGAGACAAGAACAATATAACATATAGCCTAAATGTAATTTTAAAAAATGCAGAAAAAAAGTCAATGTAAAATACATTTTGCTATATACACAAATGCTGGGAATCAATACGAAAGATAAGTAACTTACAGCTAAGTGGAAGATAATGACACAGATGTTAATTAGGAGTACTGCACATGGTAGACTGCACATGGTAGACACATTATATAAAAATAATGCACACAGTGATACACATAATATAGTTATTTAAACTCATTATTTAAGCCTAGTTGTCTTTTAAATGTGTAGACTTGCCACACATATTGGTAATATAACTTTATGACTCTAAACTCTTATATTGTATGAAGTCATTGATCAGCCATGGGCCAATTAAGAAATTAGCACAACATTCTTTAGAGTAGGTGAGACAGATGTTTAATGAAGTGCAGTCCATTTTCTGCAGTCTGGAACCTGACCAAAGTCTCTGACATAATCAGTGACTGGACAATTTACAGTCATTGATCTTGGCACTGAAACCTGCACATGCTGTCCCTTTTAAAAAATATGTGTGTGAAGACAGTGCAGGCTAATTCCACTCAATGCCTTCTTCATGATTCACTTATTGCCCTCTTGCAAAAAGGCCATAACAGGTTTTGTTGGGCATCCAAGAAAAAATTGAAACCATTACCTGGCTGGAAAGGCGTGAACATTATACAGCATTAAAATAAATACAAATAATCATATATATAGTAAAATATACGATGTTTAATATTTATAATAATAGTAATATGTTTAATAATAGTATTAATCGAAGAATGCAGAAGAGTACAGGTATGTGTTCTGACATCTGTGTATCTGGAACCTGAGCAAAGGATTTAACCAGACGAATGGCTTTCTGTATCATTTTCACACATTGATCTGCCACCAATATTAATACCATAGGTGAGCTGAGTTAAAAACATTGATGGTGTTTTTAACTCGAGACCTACAATGGCAGGTCTTGTGCTGTATACCAGTACGCAGTGAAGTGAAACCACATTCCTCCAGGACCAGCACAACACAACACAACACAAGCCTACACAAAGTGCAGACAGGACAACAAAGAAAGAAAAAAAAAAAGTCTAGAATACAAAGCAAATCACTGTTACAGGAATAGGAATGCTGTTTATTCCAGCTGACAAAAGCAGAGACAGTACTATGTGTGTGTCAGACACTGTAGAGCAGGGTCACCAACCTTTTTGAAACCGAGAGCTGTTTCACAGGTACTGAGCCATACGAAGGGCTACCAGTTTGATACACTAGAACAGAGTTTACCTAAAGTTATCAAAACTTCATGTATAATTAACATGTCTTTTTTCAGATATAGTAATTTTATATATATATCTCTATATATATCAATGCAAATCTATATTAATGCAAATGTGATTAAAGAAGAATAGCAACAGAATAAAATGAAATGTTAGACGCTGCTGTGCTATTGTGCTATTTTTTGAACAGGTCCACGGGCTACTCATGTGGTCCTCGGGTGCCCCCCATGTTGGTGACCCCATCTGTAGAGTAATAAAATCAGTTTTATTATATATATATTATATATATCAGTTTAATCCAAGTCCATTTAGGTGAATTTGATCAAATCCATTATAGGCAAAGCACCTTTATTCCCCAGATAAATTGTTTTTGAACAGAATGAAAGCATACTGTATACATAATAGTGGCTTGTATTGTGTGTAGGGGCACATGAACATTTTGTTCCACATGTTTTGTGTGTGTGTGTGTGTGTGTGTGTGTGTGTGTGTGTGTGTGTGTGTGTGTGTCTGTGTGTGTGTGTGTGTGTGTGTGTGTCTGTCTGTGTTGACATATATTGACTATCTTTCTTGGTATTGTCCTTTTGCCCTTCAGATTCTGGCATTTACGTGTACATATACAGCACTTCATGTGAATTAGAGGTACTGTGGGATGCTTTGCACCTGCACAGAAGTTGCAGTAAGCAAAGCAGCTGAGAGAGCAGTGTCATTTAAAAGCAAAAGTGAAGCCGACAAGGAAATGGTATGAAGGACTAATTAAACAAATCCATCATGGGCTGACTGCCTGTTGCATTGAAGCGAATCAAAATGGCAGGGGGCCATTACTTCTCTGGGACTTTCTTGTAATTGAGAAATGAAATGTCTTAAAGATGACTCACAGAACAAGACCACACTTGTTTTAAAGTTTGATTATGATTCATTGACCAAATATTTTCCCACATTTACAGACACAATAGTATTTTTTCTAACTTCGTGTGACCTGCTGGGGATGGTTTGTACCTTCGTGGGAAGAAATCACATGGTTACGCATGTGAGACACGTAGGTTAGGCCGAAGGTCGCATATACTACCTTCGGAGGAGTGTAATCACTCTGATCATTTAATTGGCATTTTAATTGGCAATTTGTATCACATTGTGCCAGTATTTCTACCATTTTTTTGAGTCAAACTGTATGTAGGCTGTTACTGGGTTTCACTGCAAAAGATAAAATAATGTAAGTCTTTATTCGTCTCACAAGTGGGGCATTTCCCTTTGTTACAGCAGAAAGTGAACAGTGTAAAACTAAGAGCAGCAAAAAAACACCAAAACAATAGAGTGAAGTTATACAACACAACAGTATAGAGTAACAGAGTATACTATACAAATAATACAAAGCTATAAATACAGACACCTGGGTAGCATATACATATATATATATATATATATATATAAACCTATGTTTTATGTCTGTACTCATTGAATAGCAGAATGTCTTGACAAAAACAGCAAGCAAACGTTAAAAAAAAAAAGACAGCAACAGTGAACCAGACAGCTGCACATTGCTCGCAGTAATATCTCACCAGTAATATGCACATTACACCAGATGTTGTCCCCAACAATATTGCACACCAGAGAGAACCTCCGATGCCATCTATACGTTGTGCACATGCTGTACCCAAAAATATTGCATATGAGTGAAAACCTCCTACGGCATCTATATGTCAGCTGCTGTTTCAAACCAGTTTATATCTTCCCATTTGCAGTCTATGAACATGCATGGAAATCTATGAAATCCTAAAAATAAATTCTTCCTACTGAAAGCCTGGGGAATTTAATGATTGAACTGTTTGAATGTAAAATTTCTGTTCTCTGGCAGGCATGTGTGATCGTGACAATGAAGCATCAGTTTTACTGTGCAGTCAAATTTGCACATGTCTCCAATCACCCTAGATGTGTTAGACCAGCGTGTTTCGTGTACAAATCTTTCTTCTTCACTTTAAACCTGAATGCAAGGGTATTGTTGCTTACAAGTCAGGCTGGTTCAACACAGGCTGGTCACTGTTGTTTAGAACATAGTATCATCTGCGGTGTGATATAGCAGTAAACAAAATGTAACTATGTAGTTTAATGCTGGGGGCAACTGCTCTAAACAGTACGTGCTGTGAAATTCTATACCCGTTCCCATGCATGAATGAAAGCTACTGATTATATTCAGGTTGAACAGAGAAGGGCAAATATTTATGAAGGAGATTTGAATTGGGTGACTTTTGCTTTCGAGTGTTTGTTATGGGCAGCTGATGACCTGGTGGTCGGGGAGTTGCCCCTGCAAATGTTGTGGGTTTGAATCCCAGCACTGCTAGTGGCACCACTGAGGTACCTTTGTGTAAGGTACTGTCCCCACACACTGCTCCCCGGGTGCTCTTCACTTGGGTGAATGAGTTAAATGCAGAGAAATACTGTTGACTCTGTGCTGTGGTGTGTACCTGTATGACAAGTGTACATTATACACTTTACCTGTTTTAGCAAAGTGTCTATTTTTTGGTGGGGTAAAATTGCCAAACCATTCCATTAAACATCCGAAAAACCTTGAGGTTTCTATTGTTTTGTTCCATCTCATTCCTTGAGAAGAATGTAAATGTTGCAGAAAGAAGAAAAATGGACTAAGGTCTATAAACATGGTTTTCTCTTTGTTGTCTGTCCTGTTCCACTCATTTCCCAGAGCAGGGGCAAATGTCCTGGGATGGGCCTTGTCAGTAAGATGTGTTTTTTTTTTCTTTAACTCCTTGACCCGGGATGAATGTACCATGTTCTGAAGTGTTATTTGGGCTGTCAGGTTCAGCAGGGCTTACTGAAGTGCACCCATTACTGACCTGCTTCCTCATACATCCCAATAGATGGACAAAAACGACTCGCGTTTTCTTCAGCCACGGTGCACATACACTCTTTCTTTACTTGTTTGTGCTTGCTTTTTAAAAACTTCTTTCACAGTTATTTTTGGCATTGCAAGCATTTGTGCAGCTGTCAGTCAGGCTTTAAGCTACCGGTAGAAAGTGTCTTCTGCCTAGATATCAATTATTCTTTTTTGCTCTGAGATATGGGTTGTGGCTGCTGTGATGCAGGTCTGCATTCTAAGCCTGTCTGGTTCTGAGTAGTTGAAATACTTTGGTGCACAGTGTGGTTAGAGTCAGATGAAAAAAGGCTGAAGAAGGGCTGACCTCTTAAAGCACCTTGACTGACTTTCAAATGTTGTCAGTCCGTTCGCCATTTTCTCCTTCACAGCTTCAGACAAGAGATCACACAGAGTGACAGGGAAGAAAGCACAATCAGACTGAAACAGAAAAAAGAGCTTTAAAAGTTGGACCTATATGTGGCTTGCCCATAAGGCGAGGCATGTCTGCCCTGCCAAGATATGTACCTTCAGTGCTGAACTGGCCTTTGCCCAGTGGGCCAATGGTAAATTTGGGCCGGCGCGGAATCCTGTCAGCAAAATCCCCCCAACCCCCCAAGAACAACAACAAGAGGGGCCCCAGTGGGTGCAGGATCCCGCCAGCAGAACCCACCCACCAAACCCCGAAAGAATGATATCGAGAGGGACACTGGCGCATATTCCTGTTATTTCCCCGGGTGGGCCAGTCTCAAAATGCCCTGTGTACCTATCAATTACTTTTGTTCTTCCTACTGTGCATCCTAGTGCCTTCACTTCCACAGATAAATTGGGATGCATACCCTACTGCTCACGCGATGTAAAAGAAATCTCACAGAACCTTCTTCCATTGCTCCAAGTTCCAGTGCTCTCATCCAATGGGGCACTCTGACCAGTTTGCAACTATAAAGCACCATCTATAGGATGGTACACTGTGTGTTGTGACAGAAACCACCTATAGCCAGCATTAAAAACTCCAATTATCACAGGATAGGGCTTGTCAGTAAGATGTGTTGGGTGCATGATCTTTTACTGCTTGACCAGTGATGAAGAGATATTTAGTGAAAGTGACAATCTGGTCATACGTGAACACACCACAGCACACAGTGTGAACAGCACGAAATACTTCCTCTG
>JBBPDC010171122.1:0-17067 GCA_037974485.1 Hemigrammopetersius urotaenia | reverse complement strand
CAGAGAGAGAGAGAGAGAGAGAGAGAGAGAGAGGGGACAGTTATACTGAGTGATGGGGGAGAGGTAGCACCACCCTACCCACACGGAAAAGAGAGAGCACAATTATTGTCATAAAGTGGACAACAGTGTGGAGTCGAAGCTTTATGTTCGCTGCTACCATCACATAAAAGAAGCTTCATGCTGCCCTAATTGTTGGATCACACTTCGAACATAACTCTAACACTAATCTAACACTAATCATTGATCTGTTTAATTAATAGAACAGTAAAAAGCATCAGAAGTGTGAAGTGTATTCATGCACATGATTTGATGGTTTAAAGAGCAGATTAAAAAGCAAAAACACCTGCTGGGATTAAAGGGCTGTTGTGTCTGAAAGAAAGTTCTGGGTTAAGAAGACTGATGAAGTTCTGGTTCCGAACTCTGCAGTTCTGGTTCTTTCTCAGAAGAGACAGCATTCCTGCTTTATGGATGGTTCCCGTTTGCTTGTCGAAGCGCTTTGTTCATCTGGAAACTGATCCCATGTGTGCGTTTCATTTGATTTGTTGTGACCTCAGCACACAGCGGAAACAGGAGACGATGCCAATACACCCTCATGTGGAGACCAACAATTTTGAGAAAACATTTTGGCTTTCTGAAAATGATCATAATTTTTTTCTTCCAGATAAACAAACTCTGCGTGAAGCTAAAAGTTCCCATATTCTACACAACACATACTCTTCCAAAAAACAGCACGCTTCACAAACACACAGTTTTTGAGAAACTTTCTTTAACACATAAACAAAAATAATAATCAGCATTTTCCAAAAACAAAAGTCAGTAAAGTAAGAAATGCCATGGTCTTAATGTAAAACATATATGATGTAAAATCATTGCGTACAGTGTTTGGTTTTCAGTCTGGTTTGTATATTTTAATTTATTTATACAATTAATTAAAATTAATTAAATAAATAAATGAATTAATTAAAATTCATTTATGCATTTTTTTATTTTGTTTTAAAGCTAATATTCTGAGAAACTTTATTTAACAGCCAACACTGAACATTTCATAGTACAGGGTGAATAATTCTTACTGGTAACCAAGCATCTTATAGTAGATACTGAATAATAGTAGTATGGTGTGTGTATCTGTGTGGGGTTTTTTTTTTTGGGGGGGGGGGGGAGAGTCAGGGGGGGTCTAGTGGGTAGGATACTTGCCTCTGAACCAAGAGGTAATGGGTTTGAATCTTACATTCACTATACCACCACTGGGTTCCTGAGCAACACCCTTAACCCAAGTTGCTCCAGGGAGACTGCCCCCTGCAGTTAGGAAATGGAAGTTGCTTTGGATGAAAGCATCTGCTAAGTGCCATACGTGTGTGTGAGCAGTTAAGATGATCTCTGCTCTCTTGAGGTTTTTGCTGCAGTTTTAATGGAAATTTCATCAAAGGCCGTGAGTCCCTGCAGTTCTGATGGAGGATCTAAATCACGGGGCTGAGGAGCCTCAGGCTTAGCTCCGGACTATCGTTGTTATTATAGCTGTGTCTCGTTTCACCACCACATTCCTGGAGAGTGTAAACGATTTCTGTTCTTCAGCACAAAACTATTTTCCTCTGAGAATAATTATTACATTCTGAACTGATGTAAAAAATTCAAACACTGAGGTAAAATCATCATCATCATTCACTCCCTCCTCCCGGCTGGGCAATTAATTTTACACCACGACTTCACGCTGGATCTTCACCAGCTGATCACTGACACCCAGTGAGGGTTTTGGGTTACACCAGCCATTCTCGTCACCTCTGTTTAGGCTGAGACCCCTTTGTTCCTGACGAGACCCACCACCATCATGTCATCTTCAAATTCTTTCAGTCAGGAAGTCCAAAATCCAGTTCACCAGGAGGGTGTTGAGGCCCAGCCTGCTCAGCTTGGTGGAAAGTCTCTGTGGGATGATAGTGTTGAATGCTGAGATGAAGTCGGTGAACAGCATCCTAACGTGGGTGTTTCTCTTGTCCATCATCTTTGGACCTGTTGGGGCCCTTGGATTTTTGGGTATATGCATACTTTTCCTTCTTGATTGCCCTAGACAGGTTAGCTTGTGCACTTATGAGGACAGCCTTATCTCCAGACCGCTGCAGAGATCCAGGGGTCCTGGTTGGCTCTTGGCTCTTGTAGACAGTAACATTCTCAGTGCATTTGCTGATGTAGCCTGTCCTCCACGTCGAGATGAGTTGCATCCTCTATAAATACTGACCAGTCTGTGCACTCATAACTGTCCGGAAGTGATGAGATGGGCCCACTCAGGTCACACGTTGGTGCGCATTTGATTAGAGTGCTATAGGCTGGGCTCACTGGTAGTAGGATGGTAGGAGCCTAGTTGGCTGTGAACCCGATGACCACAAAGTTGCAAGTTCACCCCCCCACTTTCTACCATTGTGTCTCTGAAGAAAACACTTAACCCTCAGTTTCTCCAGGGGGACTGTCTATGTTACTAATGATTATAAGTTGCTCTGGATAAGGGCACCTGCCAAAGGTCATAAATGTTTTACAGAGATGTGGTTGGAGTTGCTGAGGTGGGGGGCAGGGCTTGACTTGGTAAGTGTCCTTGATGCTGGTATAAAAATGGCCTAAGCCGTTATCGCTCCTGGTTTCAACATGCATGGGCTGGTAGAATCTGAGTAAGACAGACTTCATGTTTGCGTGGTTGAAGTTGCCAGCGATGATAGCAGCCCCGTCTGTGTGTGCAGTCTGCAGGTTGCCCATTTTGATGAAGAGATGGATCTAGGGCCTAAACAACTTAGTGACTTGTTCACAATAGCAAATGCTTGGAAATCAGCTTTGTACTGAACTGGGAACAGTGCAGGAACCTGAGAACTGGAACCTGTGAGGTCTCTTTCGTTGGTTTTGGTTAGAACATTTTGAAAGAGCTGGAGTTCTAATGGACTATTTGGGCAATCCCAGTGAGAGGAGTGTTGCAATAGTAAACCTTGCAGGAAATTGATGCATGGATCGCAGTTTCTCTACGTCTTGTTTGGACAGAAAGTCTCAAACCTTAGTTGTTTTCAAGGTAACCTAGTCAAAAGTCTTCCTGTGTGTAAAGTCTGCCTTGTTTTGTAAAATTCAGATTCTGTAATGGAGATTCTGGACTGGTTCTCGGTTGACAAAGGAAAAGCTGGGAAAGTTCAGAATGAACTCTAACAAACAAACTACACAAAACAAACCAACAAAATTTTTTTAATTTTCACACCCAGGACCAGCTGGACCATCAAAAAACATAAGCACACACCTGAGGAACTTTCTGAGAGGGTTTACTGCTCTTACTCCAAATACATCATGACTTTGACTCTTTTACCAAAGGCCTGGGAAAAACATGTGCAGCTAAAAATCTCAATCAAGCGGAAAAATGGGCAAAAGGAAAGAGACGCATCATTAGCGGATGACAGAAAAACGCAATGATCCCAAAGATCAGAGCCAAACACTTTTAGCAGCCGAGGTGAATGTTTGTGTCTCGTGGGCATAATGGACTGCAGACTGTCTGGTGTGTGTATGCGTTCATGTGTGTGTGCATGTGTGTACGTGTGAGAAACAAAAAGAAGAAAAGGAAGGTCAGAAATTGATCATTTTGAGGAGTTGTTTTGTGGACTGATTAAACAACATATTTCAACGAGACTGGAACACTGTGGAGGAGTAGGACTTCAGAAGACCCTGAGAACAAACACTCTATCATCCCTCCATCATCCCTCTGTCCTCTGCACAGGGTGGAGGAGGAGCAGAATGAAAGAAGAGTTAAAATTTACTGCAAACATCACTGACGCTCCTCTAAACTCAGATCTTTAGAGAATAATCCACAAGAGAGGCTGAGATGGAGCGGAGAGTGTGTGGGGTGGGAGGGGGGTTACTCTAAGTAGATGCCTCTCATACATCCACTGCAATGAAAAAGGAGAAGACAGATATTTCTGTCCAGGGTCCTTAGCTCCTCACCTGCTCCCAGTTTGGAACATCTCTCCATGTGATGTCTCCAGCTGTTCCTCGTTCCATGTGTGTGTGTGTGTGTGTATGTGTGTGTGTGTGTGTGTGTGTATGTGTGTGTGTGTGTGTGTGTGTGTATGTGTGTGTTTGTTTGTCCTCCTTTGTTACCCATTATTGATCCACATGAGTTGTGTGTGTTGCTGTATTGTACTTGTCCTCATGTGCTCTGAGATTTTCCAAATGTTCCCAGTTACTGTTCTTGTTCTGGTTTGTTTTCCAGTGTACTTCTTCTCCACAAAGGCACTGTGCAAAAGTCTTGGTCCACACATCATTTTATCTTTGTCATATTGAGTAGATTAAATGGGAAATGGGAAGGAATGGGAACAAATGTTTTATAATGACAGACTGCAAAGCACCTAATGATACAAGGAGCCTAGATAAAGTATGTAGGCCACCGTGTGTCTTAACCAACAGAAGCATTCCTCTGAAACTGGTCAGGTTCAGGGTTCTCAACTAAAAATGTGTCCTTCAGGAAGCCTGAAGAACTGTTCCTCAGGAGTACATTGAACATAGAAGATGATGCCTTTGGAAGAAAAGATGTAGAAATGACAAGGGTTCAGGACATTTGCAAAGTACCATGTTTAGTACTTTGCAAATCTCCTTCATGAATAAAGGAGATGAGTGTGTGTTTTGACTGAATCAGAGGTCCAAGACCCGACCCGAGTCCAGCGGGGCCCAACAAACTATCAGAATCTGGGCTGAGATCCAGACCATTCTTCAGACCTTCATCACCACTCTCACACTTCTGCTCGAATCAGTCTCTCCTTCTGTCTTTGTCTCTCTCTCTCGCTCTGTCTCCCTCTTTCTCCCTCTTTCTCTGTCTCCCTCTTTCTCTGTCTCCCACTCTCTCTCTCTCTCTCTCTCTCTCTCTCTCCCTCTCTCTCTCTCTCTCTCAGTTTTACCCCTGCTGTGAGATTTGACTGTAGCTGTAGTTTTTGTGCAGGGTCTTGAACCTCCGTTGCTCAAAAGATGAGGAAGATATGCATCAAGACTTGGCCCCCCAGTGGTGGAACGAACTCCATTGCAATCAGATCTGGAGTCCTTCACCTCTTCAAGAGTCATCTGAAGAGCCACCTCTTTAAGGAGCACCTTGGTGACTAGCCAGTCCTCTTGCTTATCTCTTAGGGGCCGTTCACATATCTTTTGCGCGCGCAAGTCCATAATTTCAAATGTAGTCGCGCGGCAGCTGCGCTCAAAATGGAAGTGACGCGGTCGCGACGTGCACGTGATGCGTCCCGCCCGTTTTTTTCAGGCGCGTCCGCGCTGCGTCGAGTTGAAAACATCTCAACTTTTCAGAATGCCGCAAGCGCACCGTGGGTCATGTGACAAGATTCAACCAATTAGCTTCCTCGCCTTTTCCGTTACACTGCCACCTCAGCTAAACTCACGTTGTCCAGACGGAGCTCCTGGATCAGCTGGTGAAATTCCCCGTGTTTTTTACGTTTTTGAAGAATGGGGTGAACCCAAACACTACGGAGTTTTTTTCTTTTCTGCGCAAATAAATCGTGTAGCAGAGTTACAGCAAGGGTTTTTCGTTGGTTGCTTAGCAACGACAGACGCTTCCGGAGCGCAAGCGCCTGAGCACTTGTGGAAAGAAGGAGAAAACGACGCGCCTCGCGTTTTCCACGCGTTTTTAGGCGCGATATGTGAACGGCCCCTTATACATCTTTTCCTCTATATTTAACGAATCCCTCAGACACTCACCCTCTTAACTGTTTTTCCGTACTTGTGTATTAATCTCTGACTTGCTTTTTCTCTTTGACAAGGTTTGTTAAGGTGTGTAACTTAGCTAGCAGTAACTTGGTTAAAAGCTGTTGTTGATTTAAGTGTAGCTTTACAGGTATTAAGAACAGTTGTGGACTACTTTAAGCACTGATGTACGTCGCTCTGGGTAAGAGCGTCTGCTAAATGCCTTAAACGTAAACGTAAATCCCTCTGTGATTAAGATGATGGGTAAAAATCTAATCCTGATTAGTTTTAAACAGACTTTAAAGTTGCTACAGAATGGAAGGAACCAAGAGTGAATGGAAGGAACCAAGAATGAAAAGGAGGGCTTGCCCGAGAGCATGAGGGAGAAGCCATAAAATAATCCAAGACTCAAAAGGAGAAACTCTCTAAGAAGAATCACTAAGAGAGTTTCCATAAAAACATGAGGAAAACCACTGGGAACATACAAAACTAAGAAGAGAACATGAATGACCTGTTAATTTCCCACCCATGGGACTAATAATCTTATCTTATCTTATCTCTAGAAGAACCATGGGAAGGAACCATGACTTAAAATTGAGAGCCAAGACTTAAAATTGAACTAAGACTTAAAACTAATATCAGAAGGAGAACCTTCCCAAGAGCGAGGGAAGATTCATGAAGATGAACCTTGACTGAAAAGGAGAACTTCACTAAGAGCAAGATGATGCGAGACTGGAGACTGGAGAGAAGAGTACCCGGCTGTTCTAGTTCCTGCCGAATCGGGGCAGGAGGGTGCGGCGCTTCTCAGAAATCGCTCTACTGTTTTCACTCTGGATGTTAATTTGATTTTTCCTCTCCCACCATGATAAATGTGAACCATATTTCTGTTTCCACGGCCAGACTGGGGGAGCTGTGGCCACAGTTAAAGCTGGGGATGAACTGACGACTTGTTTTCCTGTTTATCAGGGACCAGGACCTTCAGAAAGAGGCAAGCAGGAATGGAAAGCTGGGTTTCGCTAAAAGAAATCACTTTAAATGACTTGCCCAATAACAAGATTACTTTCATTTCAGAATGGATGTTTATTTTGATGCTTCTTTTGTTGTTCTTATCTCCAACACCAGATTTCCTCAGTCAGACCATTCACCTTCAGACCTCCAACACCAGATCTGCTCACAGAGTTCAGATAAACATCTCAGTTGTCAAAACGATCCCAATCTAAATTTATCTCAGGCGAGTTTCATCAGTTGGAGGTCAAATCTTAGACCTCCAGAGTAGAGAAGGTTCTGAGAGGAGGCGTGTGGATTCAGTGTCACTGTGGAGATAAAAAACAGCAGGAGGATCAGAGGGAGAGAGGTGTTTAAGTGAGTAATGATCCACCGTAATACACCCACCCACACACACACCCTTTAGGAGCGGAACAGAGGAACCGCCAGGTTGATTTATTGGTCTGAGGAGATCAGAGAAACTTCACAAACATCAGCTAAATGGTCGCAGTCTGTTCCTCAAACACTCCAAACATGCACACACACACACACACACACACACACACATACACACGCACACGCACACACACACATACACACGCACACACACACACACACACACATACACACACACATACACAGCGGTTACTAAGTACTTACTGACATAAATAACAATACTGAGTTCTTCACCATAAACATCTTTAAACCAAAGAACATGAAGAAATAACATAAACTCATGCAAAACTGCTTAAAGTTTTATATAGTAGCAGAATGAGATCAGACCAGACACTCTCATTACAGCTGGTAAGCCTAATGGCTACAGTGTTCGCCCTGCAATCAGAAAGTCATAGGTTCGATTCCCAAGACTGCAAGGCACCTGTGAGGGACCGTCCCCGTACACTGCTTCCCGGGCACTGTGTTCCTGGCTGCCCACTACTTCACTTGGCGAATGGGTTAAATGCAGAGAAAGAACTTTGTGCTTTTCACGCTGTGGTGTGTTAATCTATCACTTACAGTCTGATTTATTACTGTAACCTCAAGACAATTTTTTTGCCTTGAGTTTGAGGATATTTACAGATATTATATAAGTAAGAGGAGATTGTCTTGTCACTGCTGTGGACCATCACGTCCGAGTCGAAAGCCTTACTTGAGAACAGACAAAAATTTCAGTGAACGTGGAGAGTTTATCGCTAAAATGCTGTTATGAAAATGAATAAATTGATTGAAAAGGGTTCAGGCTGGGATTCCTCATGCAGACAACATTTCTCCAATGTTTCACCACGGTGCAACATAAAGCAACAGTCGACAAAGTGCAGTTTCTAACAGAGACAGTAGGATAAATGGGCAACACAGCAGTGTAACAGTAAAGTGTGAAGGGGATGTTCTTCCAGATTTAGTCATTTTTGCATTTTTTAGATTATTGAGCCCTGCTGCCCTCGAAACTGCTGCAGTTACTCCATCTTAGCCATTCAATTACAGACCCTTCTGAAATCTTCCTTTTCTAGCTGAAGTAATGGAAAGACTGATCTTAACGATTACACCAGCCACATGCAGAGGGGGCATAGAGGGGGCTTGAACACCTACCCCTTTCCTCTTGGGTACCCCAAGTGCCCTGTGTGTATGTGTGTGTGTGTGTGTGTGTGTGTGTGTGTGTGGAGTCCCACCTGTGCACGCTCATTTTTTGCAGGCTGGGCGATGCGGAGCTGTAGGGAAGACACAGACTGATGCAACAAAAACCAGGGTGTACAACAACACTCGTTTTATCAGCTACCATCTCTCCTATGGACTTTTTAATGTCTGTAGCAGGGGTATTCAACTAAAATGTAAAGAGGTCCGTTAGGTCCACATTATTTATATATTTACAGTAATCTGGATTCGCGGATCCAGTCACACACAGATTTTTTTGGTGAACCGAAATCATATTTTAACGGGAAATCCCCACAATAACACGGAAACTGCTTTTCTTTTTTGTGGCAATAAATATATTTTTTGCACATAATAATAATAAGATATTGCACATGATGAAATGTTTTAGCACCCATGAAAGTGGGGGGTGCTCAAAGTTAAAAAGTGTTAGCCTGGGGTAGGGAAGGACACACAGACATAAATGACTTGGTGCTAAAGCAGAGTTTAATAACTCAAAAACACAAAGATAAACAAAACAAGGATTCCTTCGCTTCTCGAAGAGCCTCTGCAAGCAAAGTCCTAGTTGCACCTTCTTCTGGTGTGGGGCGGCGTACATGAGACCAGCTGCCACAAGTGCAGGAATCAGGAAGACACAGTTCCTTACTCTCCTTGTGTGCTAGTCAGCTTCAGTCTGCAAAACACAATCTCAGTTAGTCTCTTTCCTCTGTGCAAACACACTCACGCCGCAGTAGCGTCGAGGATACGGCTTCAACTTGGAATTCACAAAGTGGGAGTCTCTCAGACTCCTCCGGTCTCATGCCCTTTAGCCAGCTTCCCAGCCACCCCTTGGCCTACAGTCACGGTGTCCACACAACGATACCTGGGTCGGCTGGGAATTTAACCACTACAACCATGCACTCCAACCAATCACACGACGCAGACACTTAAGTTTCATTAACCTTTGATAACACACAGGTGGACTTGTGCTGGAGGATCTGGCAACCTCACCACTCACTCACACACAACATACATACTTACCCTGTCTCGAGTTAAGTTACCCCTAGTACTCGGGTGAAGGACTATGCGATCGAGACAGCACGGGAGTGACAAAAAGGGGCACACTGAGTGTTTGTATCTCTCCCTTTGTTTGCTTATTTATCGCTATCTTTCTATTTCTTTCTGCCGTCTTTTCACCCGTTTGCCTCTAACTCTCTCATCTGTCGGCCCTGTAGATTCGCAATGTTTACCGCCTGGAACCAACATACTTGATTGGCTGAAAGTTGTCATGTGGGAAGGCTTAACCGCTACGTAAAAGACTGTAATGGCTGCGCCAAATAAAATAGACACGCCGCGTCAGGTTTTAATCATAACATTCTGTTTTTTAATCATAACATTCAGTCCATATGGGACAGCTTCTGGGTCTGGACCTGTTAGTGACCGCTGGTCTACAGTCTCAGATCAACACAGCCCTGCCGTCCAGCGCTATCAGCAGCAGGAGCAGCAGCAAAAAGTGTTCTTTAATATCTGGTGTACTGTGCATGTATTAAAATTTTTGATTGGTTGATTGAGGGCCAAGCATTGATTGTTTTAAAATTGGATTTTTGTGGTGGTGTCACCTCAGTAATGTATGGGAAGCGAGTGGACAGGGGACAATTTGCTATTTGTGTCCCCAGTTCTTGTTGCCGAGGTCCAGGCAAACAGGCTCTTTTTCTTTCGGTTCTCTGGATCTGCTCCCAGGTCAGATCACCTTTAAGTGCTCTGCACACCCTGGGAAGAAAAATTCAGTCTTACCAGGACAGCAGTTTTGATACTGCTGAACCTGCGTTGCTTTTACTTGCAGCCAAATAAAGCATGGAATGATGGCACAGAACCGGGCCAGAAGTGGTTCTGAGGACCAGGCCAGTTTTCAGCCACGAGAGAACTGCAAGATCTCTGCTAGTGTTGGAACAACACCCTGACCACAACTCAATAACTGGATCATTAGCAGGCCATGTGTCTCGAAAGGGTCAAGAGGCTTTTGGTTCAACTCAAAAGTTCAGGTTAGATGAACTCTAGTACCTACGGGATGCCTTAAAATATTTCAGTTTATTGTGGTATAAATTTTCTGTATAACATGTGGTACTTGCTGAACTGCCTGTGTGTGAGTGTGTGTGTGTGTGTGTGTGTGTGTGTCAGCTAAATGCCGTAAATGTAAATGTAAATGTGTGTGTGTGTGTGTGTGTGTGTGTGTGTGTGTGTTCTATGTGAATGGTGATCTGTGTTTCTCCCTCTTTTTCCTTTGCGTACTGAGCTAGACGCCCGCGCCCCCAAACCTTTTTTAAGTTTAACAGCTCATATAATGAATAAATGAATGAATGAATGAGATGCAGCTGATAGTGGCTGTTTCCTGACAACCGCACCTGGTCTGGTCCTGTGTCACTTCTCCATGCGAGAAGATTGTTGGTTCAATTCTCCCAGCGAGTTGCACCGCTGAGGTACCCTTGAGCAACTGCTCCCCCAACCTGCTCCTCACACCCCGATTGGGCTAAATTGGCTGGAATGGTTATGTGGGTTAAATGGATTAAATGCAGAGAAAGTATTTCACATTGTGGGGTGGTGTGTTCATATGTGACTATAAGGGGTCATGTTACTGGTTTGTGCTGGTCATGGCTAGTTTATGATGGTTTGTGCTGGTCAGTGCAGGTTTGTGATGGTTGGTACTGGTTTGTTGCCCAGCCCCTATGCAGATGTTGTTGGTAGCCAGCTTCTGGGCATGTCTAACATAATTTTGAAGGATTGGATTGCAATCGTTCTGAAAAGAGATGTATCTAAAAAAGTTTCTAAAAAAGTACATATTAAGAAGTATTACAAATCTATATAGTATTTTATATTTATATGTAATATTTAAACGGTCTTTGCAGGGTGGAGGTGTGTGTTTGTGTTTTAAAGACTGGCCTGTTATTGTCTGAACCCACTAATCAGGTTTATTCCTGGTAAATATCAAACGAATCTAAATTTATCTAATCTAACAATCTAACATGCTAACATAGGAGCTGAAGTTAAAGAGGAACAGATATGCTCTGACTGGCCGACTCAACACTCTGTCACTGCTGATTTACTTGAGTACTTTTTTTGTTGCCAAGTTGCTGTGATTCTGCGGCCCGGTGACTCTGTGGTGTTGCTAAATGTTGCCCAGCAGCCGCCGAATATGAAGGACTTCCAGCTGCTTTGAGCCTCATTGTCTAGCAAGAGCATCAGCAGCGTACATCATCTTTACGTCGTATTTTTGAAACCTTATCAACCGCTGTACCTTAATTGGACAGTCAGTCAGTGGGTTGGACATGATGGTAGCCAAGGGTTTGTGGTCAGTTTCTACCTCGACAGATTGTCCGTACATGTACTGGTGGAAACATTCTCATGTGTATGTAGAGGCCAGCAGTTCCTTTTCTATTTGGCATAGTTAACCTCTGCACTTGTCAACACCTTAGATGCATAGGGCACTGTTTTCCAAATCCCCTCATGCAAGTGTAGAAGGAGTGCACCTAGGCCAAAGCGTGACGCATCTGCTGAGATTCTTGTGGTCCTCTTTGGGTCATAAAACTTAAGTACGGGCTCTGAGGTAAGTATACTTTACAGAGTCTGGAAGCAATTCTCTTGCTCATGTTGCCACATCTACTCATTTTTCTGCTCCAAAAGTACTCTAAGTGGCGCAGATATGATACACAAATTGGGGATGAACTTTGCCAGATATGTCACCAACCCTAAGATGCGTTGCACTTCGTCCTTAGTTTGGGGTTTCTCCATGTGTGCTATCGCTGATGTTTTTCTTGGATCAGGACTCACCCCGCCCTCAGAAAGAACATCTCTAACAAAGGTAAGGGACTTTACAGCAAACTCACATTTATCTTTGTTAAGTTTCAGGTTAACACTTTGTGTCCAGTTAAGCACCTGTCATAGACGTGTGTCACGTTCCTCCTTTGTTGACCCCCAGACAATGATATCATCCATCAATGTCGTAGCTCAAGGTATGTTCTCAAATATTGTATTAATAGTTATGTGGTATACCTCTGGAGCTGAAAGAATTCCATATGGAAGGCGAAGAAAGCAATGACCTCCAGGCGTATTAAAGAGTTAAAAATAAAGTTTTATTTGCCAAAACCCAGATGCATCAAGTTTACTAAACCAATTAGCACCAGAAAACGGAGACATAATCTCTTCACGTATTGGCAATTTAAACTCTCTTGGATCCAAACATATTTGAAATGCACCATTTTTCTTCTGAACAATGACCAGTGAACTCACCCAGTCAGTTGGTTCATCAGTTTTCTTGATCACATTCAGCTGTTCCATGCATGCTAACTCTCTCTCTCAGCTCAAACAGAACTTTCCTGTATGACTGTGCAACTGGTGCAATGGTCTCTTCCACATGTATTTTGTGTTCACCTGGTAGACAGCCCAGGTCCCCAAAAATATTCTTGTATTCAGTCATGAGAGTGTTCTAATCATGGTTGGGCTCTGAAGTGACGACAAACACCAGATTTTCACATGCTAAAGTTTTTCACATGCCAATAGAGCCAATATTGGCTGCATTTGCTTTGCCACAATCAGTAACTGTGCCTTTAATATGCTGCTAAGTTCTCCACACTCTCTCCAGTGTAGCCGGTCACTTTTATCTTTACAAGATGGATCTTGCTTTTTACTTTGAGTGTATTATAATCAGATGATAGCAGGTTTACCTGGGCCCCTATATCCAATTTAATAGAAACTACTGTTTCATTTACAGTCACATGTACAATCCATTGTTCTTTTTCAGCACTGGGTGCCTACAAAAGTTCTACAAAAAGTTCATCAGGCTCCTTCTGCACTGTATGCACTTTCTTCTTAGTGTTACCAGATGTGCAGCAACTAGCATAATGATTATTTTTCCCACAATTATTACACATCTTTCCATATGCGGGACATGACCTTGGAGCATTTGTTGCATTTCATTTCTGACCCCTTTTCTTTTATTGGCCATAACTGACGTTTCTTGTGCCAATCGCGTGACTTTACGACAAGCACTGCCATTTCTACTTCACTCAGTTGTTTCACCTGCTTACGTGAGTTCTGTGCTGCTCTGCACAAATCCACCGCTCTGTCCAACGTCAAAATTTTCTCTCGCAGCAATCTTTCTCTTAATTCAGTGTCGGCAATTCCACAAACGATGCAATCTCTTATTAGCGAGTCCTTTAGGTCTTGGAACTCAACATTTGCTCAGAGTGTGTAGCTCCTCTAAGTACTGATCAAAAGTAGGTTCATGGTCACAGGAGAAGAACTTGTATCTATCATTGTATTTTTGGTCGGCACAAAGTATGCTTTGAACTTTTGCATCACTGTTTTGAGCTTGAGATTTTAATAGAGTCTATGCCTTCTGTGTAATGCAGTTTTTAATACTCTATTGCTCTAATCTACACATATCAACACACACAATAACCCAGACATGGGCAAACTATGGCCCGTTGGGCTTTTTAATCCGGCCCACCGAACTCGTCCACGTTATATTATTAAATTAAATTTTATTATAAAGACGCCTCAATCATTTTACCTAGCTGTAATTCCCCAGCAGATGGCGCACCGCGAAGACATTGACCCTTGAGTGTGATTCATTACGGTTACTCTCTACTTCATTTTGTTGCTTTGTACAACAAATATAATGCCAGACATTGATGCACTTGCGAAAAAACACACACTAACCCCTACTGACCTCATACGCACTAAGGGTGTTCTCACACTAGGCACGGTTGCCCTGATCCCGGCCCGAGTACGATTGATAAACAGGAAGAGTTGTGCTCTCGCTGAACGCAGTGGAGTCCATCGCTCTATTTACTTTTTTGATAGTAATTTTGAGTCGTTTGGTCCGTGGTGGTCCACAGCCCCCTCATAGCCTGTTGCTAAACAGGTCTAGCGCTTTTGTGGCACGAAAAATGATTTTGGAGCGTCGCAAAAACGTGGCGTCACTCGTCCTGATCCGTGCTCCAGCGCAATTAGCGCTCACACTACATGCGAACCGCGCCTGAGTCCAACTGATCCGTGCTCTGGCTCACCTCTTCCAAGCGGGCCAGGGACGGCTAAACGAACCGCGCCCGTGCACGGTTCGGAGCACTCACACTGGTCAAACGAACCGCGCTTTGGTTGTCAAGCGCACTCGGGCACGGTTCAAACTGCCTAGTGGGAGTACACCCTCAACACACACTACCCCCTACTGACTCAACACACTAACCCCTACCAGCCTAAAACACTCAACTGGGGAGGGTGAGGGTGATGGAACATCAGTTTTAACCTGCTGTTGTTTTTTCATAGGTTTAAGGGTTTTAATGTGTGAAGCACAAAAGGGCACACACACATACACACACATCATTATTGTCATAGTCACCATCATTATCACCACCTTCTTCATCATAATCATCCTCATCAACCTCCCTGGATAGTCCCTCTGGAGCAAATGAGGGTTAGGTGTCAGGTTAGGTGTCTTGCTCAAAGACACAATAGTAGAAAGTAGGGGGGTTTGAACCTGCAACTTTGTGGTCATTAGGCAAGTGTTTTACCCACTAGGCTACTACCAGCCTATCATCATTATCATCATCACCATCATCCCCGTCATTATCACCACCACCGGCATCATCATCATCATAATTATCACCATCCATAATCATCAACATAATCACCATTATCATCATCACCATCATCAAAGGTTGTTTTCATGGTGATGGTGATGAGAAAGATGATTACGTTTTTCAGTGTTTCACACTACAGAGTGTTAAAGTTTTTGTTCAGAGAAACAGGGAAACAGTGACCAAATTTGAATGTATTTTTGGTTGAAATCAGAAACAAAAGCTCCTTGCTGAGGCTCCGCACTGCTGATCTCCAGCTGCTGCTGCAGAAAGATGGACAACTTTGTTTTTCATTACTGAACTGCATGTCATAGAGACATCAGGAGCAGAAAAGTAATAATTGTGATCATTTTTTGTATAATTTTTTCCTCCGTTCTGAGTGATTCCATAATTTTTTCTTCTCTACTTGAAGTGTAGAGAAACATGTCATTAATTAAAATCTTGTAGTTTTATTAGTTTGCTTTGTTTTATGAGAGCAGAAAGTTCAGCCATTAAACTGAAACAGTTTTTTGATGTAGCAGTCCCCCTCAAGATCTTCATCGAGTGTGGAGCTTTCTCCATTTCTTCAGGTCACTTCACCATGCTTCATCAGAGCGGCTCCAAACAATCGTTTAACTCCAACAAAAGTTTGAGCAGCACCCATTTATGGTTGTTTTTGGAGGTCTGAGGAGGGGTATGAGATGTTCTTCTGTTTCTTTAGGTTTGAGCTGCAGAATCCCAATTGTGGTCTGTTTGAGATTAGAAGACTCTGCTACTCTGTGGAGCTCAAAAACATTCTGTACAGTTAAGGTTCCCAACATCAGTCCCCAACATCTCCCCCTAGAACCCTCTAGAATCTTCTTCAATTTTGGGTTCAAACCCAAAAACTGTGTTTCTACTTTTTGTAACAAGGAGTCAAGCAGTTTACTCTCTGAGGATGAGAAACACACACACAAACACACACACACACATACTTGCACAAGACATGGTATGAATTCACCAAACTATTGTGTATCCTGTGGTTGTAAATATGTCTCTCTCTGTTTCTCTCTCTGCTCTTTTTAGTTCTAGGAAGTGAGCCAGATCCTTAAGAATGAGCATAAACAGTACAGTCTGGATGGGTAAACACACAAACAAACACAAACACACACACACAAACACACACACACACACACACACACACACACATACACGCATGCACACATGCATACACACACAGCAATTCTGTCTACTTCGTTCACAGCTTCTTTAGACATGAATCATAACTTTCACACTCTCTCTCTGTCTCTCTCTCTCTCTCTGACACACGCGTGTGTGAATGTGTGTGTGTGTGTGTGTGTGTGTGTGTGTGTATTTATGTGGCGGTAAATCAGTTCCGCCACATTATTAGGTACCTTTTTCAGCCAGAACATTCCAGAAATCATTTCAGAATTCAATCAGACGAGTCTGAAACAGCGATCAGGTGTGTGCAGTGTATGGGTGGTGTTTGTGTGTGTGTGTGTGTGTATGTGTGTGTGTATCTGTGTGTGTTTGTGTGGTGCATAGGCGGTGTGTCTGTGTGTCTGTAGTGTATGGGTGATGTATGTGTGTGTAAGCTGTTCTGACAGTCATTAGACATTCATTTCACACATTTGTTGTTTTGGCTCCAGAGTTTGTGCGGTGTGTGGGTGATGTGCGTGTATGTGTGTGTGTAGGTGTGTGTGTGTGTGTATGTGACTGTGTTTGACAGTTTTATTGTTGCTTTCTGTTCAGTCGTGTTTTTTCTGGTAATGGAGAAGTGACTAATCAATTAAATTAAAGTAAATCAGCTCCACATTTGATTGGCAGATGTAGACTGAAAGGCAGATGTAGATCTGCTGCTGCATGTAACATAAATCCATCAATCTCACTATAACACCCTGGTCCATCACAAGAACGTCCCTGTGTGTGGTGTATGGGTGGTGTGCAGGTGGTGTATGTGTTTATGTGGGGTATGGGTGTTATGTGTGTGTGTGTGTGTGTGTGTGTGTGTAGGTGTGTTTATGTGGTGCATTGATGGTGTTTATATTTGTATTGTGTGTGTGTGTGTGTGTGTGTGTGTGTGTGTGTGTGTGTGTGTGTGTGTGTGTGTGTGTGTGTGTGCGGTGTATAGGTGGTGTGTATGCACGCGTGTGTG
>JBBPDC010171096.1:0-17072 GCA_037974485.1 Hemigrammopetersius urotaenia | reverse complement strand
GGTTGACTTTATTCATAAACAAAACAAAACAGAAACAAAATCAGGCTCAAGGGCCGCTACAGACAGGAACATGAACATGATACTGACAAGGCATAATAAGGCTAAATGAGGCGATGGACAGATAACAATGGGCTAAGTAAACGGAACTTAAATACAGACAGAAATCAAAGAACAAACACAAAACAGGTGGAAACAGGAAACAAGGCGAAAAACAGAACAGAATATCAAAATAAAAGACCCAAGAAACAACAGAAAAGCAGCGGCCCCTAGTGGCCACTGACCGAGTCGTGACAAGTGACGTCCCTGCCAACCAACATCATTTTGTTAATTGACTAAAGCAACCTTTAAGGTAACTGGAACCTGTTGGAATGAGCCTTTATAAATGTCTCTTTATAAAAGTTTATGTTAGTTGTCATGAAAGGTTTATATAGGTATCACAAACCCTTATGAACACGTCTTCAGTGATGTAATACTGAATGGTTCTGCCTTCTTTAAAGTTAATATTAATCTTTTTTTTTGGCAGGGACAGAGAAGGAATAACATGTACAGTAATGAGCAATTTGAGCTGTGAATGTAGGCCTGCTATGTACATTTGCACCACAGTGCTTTAATTACAGCCTAGGAAAATTGGAAGGACCCTGCTTGCTTTCTCATTTTCCTGCTTTGCAATGCACTCTTATGCACTTTAAGGAGGATTATGGCCTGAGATATGCAGTGTATATATTATGTAATGTAATATGCATTTACAATATGTACTATAAAGGGCATATGTGCAACTGATTACTGTAGGAGGACATGAAGAAGACCTTAGAGTGAAAGACTATGGCCTGAGATATGGTGTGAAAATGTGTACACTTGCAATATGTGCATTAAATAGCATGTTCAGCTGAACTCAGAAGAGGGATGTGGGAAAGGCCCTTATTAAGGAGGATTATGGACTGGGAAGGGAGACATAACTGCACTTTAATTCATATCAAGTGCTCCCTGCCTGGTCTGTGCTGCTGCAATGTGCAGTTTCTTCTCTTACATTTATAATCGACAAGCTCCCGCATGAGGCCAGGACATTTTGAGGCATAGCTAGTGCAGACTCATTCGAACCAAAGTTCCAGCCTGGAGCCTCTGTACTCGGTATCCAAGGAGATTCATCATTAATTGATGTTAAATTATGCAAATCTGCTCTCTAATGGAATCTTCCACGTTCATCACGAAATGTGTCCAACATCCGCCATAATATCCTGACAGATCAGAATTTCCATAATTCAGATTTATGAAGGTTTTTATTTTTAGAGTGCAGGGCAGGATTATTGATTTGAAACAATGGAAGGCTTAGGACTGCACACTTCCCTGCATCACGTCTCTCCATAAAATTTGACCTCTATTTCTTTACTTATTTATGGAAGCAGAGCATGTACACTTTTTTGCTTCAGTATATTTTGTTGAAATTTTGGAATAAGAGCCACAGACAGAACATAGAGTTTGTTAAATGAATCCCGATGAAACACTGATGAAACTTCCAATAGAATTAACTGGACGGGCTGAACATTATTAAAATGTGACACAAATTAAATAAATTATCATCATAATAGGGGACTGTACTGGGTGTTTAATGAAGTACAGTTATAATGTACTTGAACCCCCTTGTCCACCCACCCTCCACCATTCTATCTACAGACACTGTACCCTCAGTGGTCTGAGGGTAGTTTCATTATAGTTTACAAATCCATGGTACATTGACTGAACCCTGTATTTTTACTCCACATTTAAAATTATGAAAAGGTACAAATACGCTGTGGAACTATGCAAATATGTTGTGTACTTTTAAAATGCATTTGGCCTTTAAGGACTTTTGAGGGTATCTTTCCACTGAGGGATTAACATTTACCTGTAAGGTACAGCAAATAAAGTACAGTCAAACAGAACTTCTTACATTAGTTTATTATGCACATACCTCCTACCTGTAGAACAGAATAGAGCAGTGAAACACAGCATTCGAGAGGAGGTGGTGGGAGGGGGTGGTTTGGAGGAGGGTATGACTACAACAGACTACAGAAGATGAGAAGTTGGCACAATACAGTAAAACAAGAAATGTTTCTGTAGAATGGTATGATATGGCGGATTGTGTATAATATGACTGGGGTCATGAAATAACATGGTCAATAAATCAACACTGATTTGGACTTTTTTCCATACACTGACACTCTAGCCACAATGTAATAGGAATTTTATTTTACCAAAATACACACTATGTGGACAAAAGTATTGAGACCTCTTATTTATTGAATTCAGGTGTTTCAATCAAACCCATTGCCACATGTATATACAATCAAGTGGTCATGTGGTCTCTATTTTACAAACATCTGTGAAACAAAATGGTTTGTTCAGAAGAGCTCAGTGACTTCAAGCTTGGCACTGTGATAGGATGCCACCTTTGCAATAAGACGGTTCATGAGATTTCATCCCCACTGGATCCTCAACGTTAAGCTGGCAGGTGAAAGCCTTTAGGTACAACAGCAACTCAGCCACAAAGCAGAAGATCGCGTAATGTTACAGCAGGGTGTCAATGAGTGCGAAGGTCCATGGTGGGTAAAAATCGGCAGCGCTCTGCTGATTAAATGTAATTGAATCCAACAATATTGTGTTAAGGTCAGATGTCCCATTACTTTTGTCCATATGGTGTATTAAAATGTAAACAAATTAAATATATTTGATATTATTTCTATTGACATTTTGTTCACACAGTATTTCCAGATAAGCAGTTGTGAATATGGTGCTGCATCTGTATGTAAAAACAACCACAACACGCCTGCAGCAAGACCCGAGGCGTGCCATCTCTCTAATGAGCTGCATAGAATCTGTAGGCTTGATCCATAGAGCCATGCCTGTTTTTATTTTACATACAGTTTTACATGTTACACTGTCCTTTATGTCACACTGAATGCTGAAGCTGCACAAATGCAAACCTTTTGTGACATTTTATGTTACTCTGTAAAGAAAACATAGCTTAACCCTGGAGGGATTTCTGTCATTTTGCACCACACTTTAATTATAAAGAAGTAGAAGTATGTTGCACAGTTAATTACATTTGCATTCAGTTCACAGTCTGCATTGAGAGCTTCAGGTCTGCTCTTCTGATTCCATGTGTTTATTTATTTAGTGTCAAGATAGAGCAAATACATGGCACAGACATGTTTGGTATCTTTCAGCTCAGGCTTTTACCAGCTACAGCAGATAACTCCATTAAACTCAGTATTTAAACTCCATTAAGAAATGGGAGCTGACCGCTGAATTAGATTTTTTTTTCATCAGGTATCAGATGTCTCCAAAATCACATTACCATTGACTAAAGTAGACTTTAGAACAACTGACGCTTTATAAATGTTTCATAAAAAAGTCTTCATAAATGTTTTTGTAGGTTTACATCAGTTATGAAAGGTTTACATACTGTAGATTTTGCTAAACTTTACAACCGCTGGCCGTCTTCTTAAAGAGAAACGTTCCCATTTTCCTGGTCTGTGATGCACATTTATGATGTACTTTAAGGTGGAATGTAGCCTAAGATAGGTGATACATGGTATCACTGGTTAATATTACATTTCCATAAAATCTTTTTTAGAGGTGAGAGAATTGCAGGAAAACAAGAAATGTGTTTGTGAAAGGATACAACATGGTGAATAATGTTCAAAATGACTGGGGTTATAAATGAACCAAGTAATAAAATGGGTTGATGTGAAAGATTGTCCTAGGTGATTTATTCCATACAGTGACCCTTTAACCAGTAGGAATGTAGCAGGTGTGAATATGGTGCTGCATATGTATGTAAGAACGACCACAACACGCCTGCAGCAAGACCTGAGGCGTGGCATCTCTCTAATGAGCTGCATAGAATCTGTAGGCTTCATCCACAGGGCCATGTCTGTTTATAGTTTACATACAGACTGTCTTATATGTTACACTGTCCTTTATGTCACTCTGAATGCTGAAATAAAAATGTTTTGTCACATTTATTTTGTAAAGAGAACAATCAAAATGACAGACTTGCCTAGATATGATAGACAATGGCACAGCAGTTAGTACTGTTGCTCCCATAGCAAGAAGGTCCTGGGTTTAATTCACAACCAGTGTGGCCGAGGGTCCTTTCTGTGTAGAGTTTGCCTCTCCTGAGGTCTTGTTTCTGAGGTTGCTTTCCTCCAACATGCTTGTCAGATGAACTGGACATGCTAAATTGCCCCCTGGTGCAAATGTGTGTGTCTGACCTGCAATGAACTGGCAAGCGGTCCACTGTTTATCTGCCTTTCGCTCTGTGAGTGCTGGGATGAGCTCCAGCACCCTCCGTGACCCTGGTTAGGATAAGAGCCTCGGAAAGTAAACGAATGAGTGTTACACAATGAATTACATTTACTTTCTGCATGGACTGCTTTGAGTTTGCCCCTCTGACTTTTTTTTTTGTATCAAGAAAGAACAAAAAATGGTGTCCGTGTTTTTGAATTATGTTTTTCCTTTCCAAAAAGCAAGACTGCACTTAAAAAGTGAGAGTATAGTTCTTTGAAGTGATGCAATAGAAGATCCACTTCTGCCTTTTTAAAGAACTTTTCAGTGCTTCTTATAAGAGATGTGGGTGTGAAGAATCTTTACAAAGGAACCTGCACATAATGTGAAGGTTCAGTACCAAATACAAGTTTGTGGTATTTATTAGTTTGCTTGTGTGAGAATTAATGCATCTTAAATTGCTCTATGGATTTGTTCTAATCAGCAATAATAGCATCTTCTAAGGCTTAATGATAATCTTTCAGCTCATTGAACCATCAAGAAATGAATGGCTGTGTGTTCTCTGTTTCATTTCTGTTTCATTATTGGCTGCATTACTTGAATGGTTGCATGATGAATGCAGGATGAATGCTGGTACAAATAGGCAGTAAAATCTATGAATCTGATTGGGGTGATTTTGTTTAACTGCATGTGTATTTATGATTAAGGCAACAGATGTCAGCAGTGGTCACTGGTACCTTGACTAACCCTGAGCATTTTCATTAACTAGGCTACTTTTTTCCCCCCAAAAGCCAATATTGTGCGAAAGAGTGAGCCAGTGGAGCCATAACCCTCAGAAGGTTTCACAGAGCTTTCATCTTCACTGTGCTACAGAGCCGGCTGAAGAGAGCTTCGCTTCACACGTTTGATGGCTACATGGAAGTGCACTCACAAGCAGAGCTAACGCACTTCTCCAAAAGCTCGACTCACATTAGAGATGAAGTGTGAGTGCCAGTGTAAATTATGCTAGATGTCCTCCCAGGAACATCCACATGTGAAGCCATCTTTTTCTGCAGAAGATAATAAGAAATCTGGGACTGCATTTGTAAAGGAGGTTACATAAGAGTGTGAACCTAGCATAGAATATCGGGCCTCCCACTGTTAATTATCACTGTCATATTAAAACAAATTTGGTTTCACATTATTTGAAAATGTCAGTTGTTCTCCACCTTTTAGTTACTAGACATGTGTGTTGTAATGATTCCCTGCCACAACGACAGAAAACCATTTCTAAAGTAATGCTACAGTGTAAAATGTCCAATTGTCATACGTGAACCAACTATACCACATCACAAACAGCACAAAATGATTCTCTGCATTTAACACATTCACCAAGTGAAGCTGCAAGCAGCCAGTCATGGAGCAGTATAAGGGGACCATAAACTGCTCAAGGG
Organism: Hemigrammopetersius urotaenia; assembly: GCA_037974485.1. Classification (NCBI taxonomy): domain Eukaryota; kingdom Metazoa; phylum Chordata; class Actinopteri; order Characiformes; family Alestidae; genus Hemigrammopetersius; species Hemigrammopetersius urotaenia. The sequence goes on along the minus strand of JBBPDC010171096.1, from coordinate 11,373 downwards.
TACCTCAGTAGTACCACTAGGGCTTCTGGGATTCAACCCCACAACCTTTTGATTGTATGGTAAACACTCTAACCATTAGGCCAGCTGGTCAATGAAAGAGGAATCCAGTTTATTTCCCTAAAGAACTTTTCAATGGAAGTGCCATGTTAGATGTACACCATACAAATATATTTATATATATATGTAAAGTCTTTATATTTATTTTCTAATATTTATATTTAAGAACTGTACATCCAAGCCTTAGAAGTGCAGGCCTGTTATCTTCTGCTAACATTTTCTTTTCCTATCCATTACTGATTATCTTTGACTGAGTAAAAGATAAGCTTCACGGTCCTTTACTTGTGTTTTACATAAAGCCTCGTTTAGATAAAGTGATCAGTAAAATGGTCTGCATCAGATTTATGGATATTGTATGTTCTTTCCTTTTATGAGATGCCAGCAGGGCTACACTCATCTTAGCTAGGAGAGACTAAAAGGCAGCTCATGTTTTCTTCAAGGCTCACATATATTAAGAGCTACACTGTTAAACAGCCACCATTCCAACATGAACAATCCATGTGAAGGTGGTGGCTAGTTGGGGGGGAGGGGGGGGGGTTCTTCAGTTGTGTAAATATATCACTCTAGCTGTAAAAGCCTTGTTTACTGCCTTTCCTGACCGAGCAGCTATGGCAAGTGAGGTTGTATGTTTTGTCACATTGCAACAGGAGAACTCGGTCATGTTTGCTGGGCTGTAAATGATGAAGAATAGACTTGTTTGGCAACTAGAGCAACCTAGGCTTTTTATCAAGAGTCTGCATTCTTAAAAATAAAACTTCCTGAATGCTTCTTGGAGTTTTACATACCTTCCCTATCCCTTCAAGTGGCTCTTTTGTTGCTATGACTTTAAGACCAATATATGTAAACGACCCTCCTGTTCTGATCCTGTTCAGTCCTATTCAAAAAGCAAGCCAGAAACACTCCTTATGAATTCTGTGTAGATTGATGGCCCTAAACTGCTGTATATTAAATAAATGGAAATATGTAAATGAGCTGGTTTTTATGACATCACAAAACAACATGCTTTGGAGTTTTGTTTCCATACACAGACTGTATAAAGCAATTGCTTTGTCAGTTTAGCATGATATGGGCCCTTTAAAAGGGTTCTTCATTTCTTTTACAAGACTGAAGAACCTTTATACCGATTTACTGAAAGTGGTTCTTTTAAGGAATCACTCCAAAGAACATTTTTGACACATTTTTTTATATGATGGTAAGAAAGAAGGTCTCTGTGACCTTCTTCTACTCTCTCTTTCATTGTATCGCTTCTCAAAAGAAGAGGATAAACTTAAGAAATATGCTGTTTTGTTGCCAGTGAAGACTTTCCAAATGAGGCCAGCAGACTTGCAGTAAAGTATTTCAGCTTCTCAAGCAGATGACCATTTTTCAAGAGAGCAGGCGCACTATTGATCTTCTCCGGGGTGCCGCCGATCATTTGAATTTCAGAGCCTTCTAAGTACACTGAGTGCTGCTCCCAGTGCGATAAACGCTTCCATCAATACACATAGGCTGGTGTCAGGAAAGAAGGGGGAAAAATCTGACCACGTCTACCTCATACAGCTTAAAGCAATGGTGCAGAGCCGGACGTATCTCTGCCATTATCCTGTGAGGAGGAAAGAGAACATGTGATTAACGACCTGTGGTGCTTCTCTGAAAGCTCCCTCTGTTTTCCACAGCAAGGCCCGGGTAAAAGTCTACACCAGCAAAACAGCCTGTAGTTACTAATCCCTGCCTGAGAGCGAAAGAGAAATCTTAGACAAATCTGAATCTGACACAGAAAGTTATGACTGTGGATAAGACCCTGTCTGTGCTTAACTGCTGTCACATCCTCAGAGGCACCCACTCTGAATTGGGTCTCTATTGCTTTGAGTGTAAGAAACAGTTTGGAACAATAATCGGAGAGAGATTGGATGGCCTTTAATATCTGCAGCATTGTGTCCTGAAATTCCCCCATGTCACTTAAATTCTGTTTGTCATCTTCCTGCAGCCTGATGGGAAATAGACCGACTCGGCAGAGCAAAGCAAAGAGCATTTGTGGCTGATTGTGTGGAGAGAGAGTCAAATACTCATAGCATTTCACATAACAGCAGTGTGAAAGTGTGGTATACAAGATACGATGATCCTGATGTATGAAGGTCTAAAAGCTTTTGCAGACTGTGGTTTTTCTACATTCTGAATGGTTTTTTTTGGGATTTTGTTCAGAGAACTGAATGAGAATGAAATGAAAAATGTGTAATATGAGTTATGTGCAAGAGATATGGCACATTTATGAATACATTTGTCAAATAAGTTCACCTCAGTGAATGAATAGAAATTCAAAAAATGTCCTGTCTAGAATGTGTGTGAAGTGACTAGGGTGTTCAAAGATTTGCCTGAAGGATACAGCTTAGGATGCACTGGGACACTGATGTGCCAGTGATGTGCCTGAGATCACTGGGCATTTTGGGTCTTTCAACATCAGACGTCCTCCCTCCGGTGACCCAGCCAGGGTTGATCAGGTCTACTGATTGCTCCTCCTGATCCAATGCCACCTGGAGGCTCTCTCTGCAGCCTCCATGGTGTTCTTGATGACTCTCCTTTTTGTAGCCCTTGTGATGCCAAGCAGTGAGTACACTTTGCACAGTGAGCGGCCAGTAAAGTCTATACACACCATTTCAATTGGTTCACAGCGTGCTCTCCAGCCTCTTCCTTGGCATTACTCCACCAGCTCCCGGTACTTGGGCCATTTCCGCTCGTTTGCCTCCTCAATACAGTCCTCCCATGGCACGGTCAGTTCGATCAGCAGAACTTGCCGAGCACAATGTCTGGCCTCAAGAAGTTGATGTCCAAGTCTGTTCTGAGGTCCCAGTGTGACGCTGAATTGAGGAGGCTGGCTGCTGTTTTGGGCTGTTACTGAGGTTGCTCTCCAGCCCTGACGAAGGCGATGTTCCTCTTGCCATCATGTTGCTTGGTGGTGATATTGGCTACTGTCTTGGAGATGGCTTCAGCAGATATCTTTAGCACCTGGTCGCGCCGCCAGTGATAGCGGCCTTCTGCCAGTGCTTTCGGGCAACTTCTGAGGATATGTTCAAGTGAACCTCTCCCAGAGCATAGCAAACAAGCTGGAGAGTCCCCCATGCCCCAGAAATGGAAGTTGGCCAGACTAGATTGTACATCATACACAGCTTGAACCATGAATTTGATGTGCTGGGGTTCTGCCTTCCAGATTTCAGCCCAGGGCACCTTCTTGTCCAGTACCCCCTCCCACCTCATCCATGCTCCCTGCTGCTGGATGCTCACCATCTTGCTGGTCTGCTGATCCTCGACTCTTGCCCGCACCTCCTAAAGGACTAGTTGCCGTTTGTCCTTGCTGTGCCCCTTCTCATAGCGAGGCTGAGGACAATCTCCTAACCCTGCACACCCAGTTCCCACTGTTCCCATAAAAGCTCTGTGCCTCAGCCAGGATTCTGCTGCATCCAGGTCTTCCTGGGCTCTCCACATTCTGCCTGTTTTCACCATGATGCCCACTGATGCCATGTCCTTGGAGTCCCAATAGAGCATAGCCTCTCTCGCCCGAGAAACTCTGAAGTCCTCGTCATGGCTGCTGAATGGGAGCTGGAGTTTGTTGGTCTTTGCTGCAGAAGCTGCGAGGAAGACCTAGCTATCTGCGGATGATAGTAGATTAAATAGATGAATGGGTGGATGCACAGCTAGATGGATGGATAGACTGACTCACGGATGGATGGACAGACAGACAGACAGACAGACAGACAGATAAACAGCTAGGCAGATTGCTAGAATTCTCTGTCCAATTCCCCCATAGTGTGCTTACTGTATTCATCATTCAAAGGGACCATCTATTTTACAGTGCAATTTGGTCAACAGTGCCTTTAGAAAATGGGGTCTGTGTGTGCAAAAGAGAATCCATTTGTTTCTCTGTTGGAGGCACATGATAAATCTGCTGTAATAAATAACTAATGAATTGCTTCAGCTATAGCTGAAAAGAAATGGAGCTAAAACATCCGTGAATCCAACAAATTCCAATTTTAAGCACTCATCCAAATGAGGTTTTGAGTAAAATGCATGCAAACAGATCTATGTTGTTTAGTTGTGCTTTTAATTTGGTCAGAGAGAATAATTCGTGTAAAGCCCCTAAATGTACCTGATGACCAGCAGCTCATGTGTAATTATTGCATTTTTTACAGATGACTTACTTACTTGTGGTTCAATTACTAAATTGTATCAACAGCAACAGAAAACTGCTTGCAAACTACTTGTATCACATAAGGTAAAAACTACAGCACATGTTATACAGTGTGTAAAGTCCTCAGCAAAGCACTGGATGCTCTTCATGTTTCTATCTCAGCTTCTTCCTCTGAGCTACGGCCTGTGTGATTATCAGTGTCAGGTGGTGTCTATTCTCAGAAACAACAATTAATGTTTGCTTACATGGTGATGGAGGCCATGGTATCATGCATTCACCTTTTATAATCGGAGCAATGAATTATCCTCACACTGTGATTTTCTGAACATGCCAATTAAAGCATCTGTGTGTTAGTTCAGCCAGTGGTTAGCCCAGCACGCCCCCACCAAGAATGCTAAATTAATGAACTGTAAACCATGCATTTGCCCTCCTAGGCTGCATTCAGACAACATGCCATCCAAGCAGAGAGGCGGAAAAGAACAACTGAGGAGCAGATACGCTTCTAACATATACTCCTCCATATATCTAACAGAACACCATATTATTGAAAACTTTATAAAAGGAGAAAAAAATCATCTTAGTTTTGATGTATGTTAGTGAAATGTAATTTTATTCCACACATGATGTGAAAAATTATTGCAAGTTGTGGTTTGATATGACAACAGTATGCTTAACCTGTTTATGGACAATGATACCTAAGGCATAGTCCATAAGTCATATGTCAGCAGCCATATTTTCATTGTTTTGGCTTTGTTTTCCAATTCATTGGATTGGAAATGAAATCATGACCATAAGAAATTGTGTAATTGACTTATCTAGCTGTGTTATAGCAAAATTAGTTTATGAACCACATACTCTCAAAAACAAGGTTGATAGAAAGGGTTTTAATTGCCATAAAAAAGCAACTTTTCACATATTTTTTCGGTCCTGCTTATTAGTTTTATTTATTTAACTAAAAGACTCACTGTTTTTCAAGGAAGGAGTTCTCCTTTAAGACAAATAAACAGAGTCAGTGAGCAACACACTTCACTGCCATGCACATAGATGCACACACACACCCTCGAGTTGCCCCTCACTACATGTCAGTGCGGCTGGAGAAGGAAACTCCTGGGCAGAGTTTGCTGGGACCGGCTACAACCCCCTCTCTCTCTACTCGCCTTCTGGTAGTTTTCTCATGAAACTCACTAAGAAGGCTAAATTAATGAACTGTAAACCATGCATTTGCCCTCCTGAGCTGCATTCAAAAAACATCCCATCTAAGCAGAGAGGCGACAAAGAAAAACTGAGGGGCATATACTCCATCATTAACAAAACACCGTATTTTGCAATAGCAACTGCATAGAAGAATGGAGGAAGGGAAAAATAATCTTTATTTTGATGTATTTCACAAAATTTAATAAATGTGTCAACAGCAATATGTTGAGTCTGCTTATGGTGATCTAAACTAAACAGCAAATAGTGCAATCCATACGTGATAGGACAGTGGCCATGTCTTTGTTGGTTTCGCTTTGTTTTTTCAACACATTGAATCTGAATGAAAATAATAATGACCATAAGTAATTGTGTTATTGGCTTAGACAGCGGTGTGTCATTTCAAAATACATTTACAAACCACCTCCTCTCAGAAATTAGGATGCTAGTTTTTTATTACCGTTCCCTCAAGAACTTTTCAGCCAATTGATGGAACAAGAGAGTGTGAAAACCATGTCTAATGATTAAATAACCACATGTGAAAGTACTTGGAAGATCTCTTAAATGGGAAAAGTATCGTAAATGTGAAAGTTCTATATACCTTTAAAAGGTTCTTCATGCTCAGTGCCTATGTAGGGGAACTGGGCAGTTACTGAGGGTGGCCCTTGAGGAAGGATGACAAGAGTAATCTATGAGGAATTTGATTAACGAGTATGTCATTTTACCGAACTCTCTATGAATTCAGTCTGTAAGTGCAGTGATTGGTAGTGAATGTGTCGGCCACTGTTCAGTCCACAACAAAGTCCAAACGATCGCTGCTAATTCTCACCGCCAAACACTGATTGGCCCGTCAAATTCTATGAACTCAATAGATATAGTGTTAATTACAGAACTTCAGAACAGAACAGCAATTCAGTCAAAATATAGGAAAGCCTTGAGTTAACGGTTTGAAATTTGCTGTTATAATTAAAATACAAATACTGTTATATTTAACTATCCTACAGGACAGAGCCAGCTGTTTCTTCATCTCCATCATCTATGTAGGTCACTATTTGATGACAGTTTACATTTAAACTTTGTCTTTACCCTCAGTCTCTGTTCTAGAGAGGAGATGTCATGGGTTTATCTGTGTAACAGTTACATAAAAAAGCACACAACGTGATCCAGGTTATGGGAACAAGAATTTCTTTGAAATGGTTTTTGTGTATTGAATCCATCCATCACAAATCTTGCAGGACTGAAGCTAGAGGCGGCAGAATTATGTTTCGTCTAGAGCGACAAAATGTCATGCGTTGGCCCTGTTCACACTCACATTTCTCTTTTACGGACACGGTCCTCTAAGGAACCAACATGGTTCTTCTATGGTATCACTCTAAGAATCATTTATGTCATCATTTTTAAAGCATAGACATAATTTCCAGGGGGCATTAATCCTTCAGTAAGTATAGCTCTGTCCTTTAATTACCTAAAGTTTGACAGTAATTATTTGGTTACACATGGGGTAAATATGCGAGTCTATATACATACAGCTAAACTATATGCAGGAAGTGGACAAGGAATGTGTCAGTGATGTTTTTAAACAGTTTTCTTCATTAGTTCTTCATTAATTGTTCTTGATTTCACTTCTATTATGTGGTGTTCACCAATGATACGAATCATTTAGAAAATGTAAAATGTGAGCTTTTATGCAGTTGCATGGATATTTTTAGGAATGTATGTATTGAGGTGCTAATATCTATAGCTTGTCATTATGAAACCCAGCAGAAATAACTGCCCACAGTTGGATTTTTCTAATGCATTTTGACATACCCTAATAAATCACTTAAGGAGAGGGTTAGTTATTTAGAACATTAACACTACTGCGTAATCAAGTCAGAATTAATGTGGTGATATTAGATTGGTTCTTTTCATTTCATTTCTGTGACTGTATGCCCCTCCGGACCCCCCAAAGAAAGTCCTTCTCAACTCTTCCAATGTTCAGTTCTCTCCTGAGACCTGTCAAAAAAAAGGGCAAATGAAGAATCAATACCAGTAAAGCCAGTCATCGTGAGATCAAGCATAACAAAATTATTAATTGTGTCAAAATGACTTAGAATCTGGCGCTAAGAAGTGAGAACAGCAACAGAAAACATCTTGGAAAACCAAAGTTGCAACTTTCAGGCTTTTGATAGACAGAGTAAGAAAACAAAACACAAAGGTAACCAACCACTAAGAAAATAAACCATCTGTATGACCTTGAAAGGTTTAACACAAGATGCAAACCATTGGGCAAGCATCATGAAGAGAAAGTTGGCCAAGGTCATGGAGTCTAAAGTGTAGCTCAGCTTGCTAAGAAGGTTGTAAAAGGCCCGAGGTACAACTCAGGTCACCGTGTACACCCTGATAGCACAGATATGATTTCTAGTTCCACAGTAAATGCACCACTTAGAAAGAGATCATGTACCAAGCTCTGCCTTTCAATGCTATCAACCCCAAATGGTGCCTTCAAAGGGGGAGATAAAAAGCCATTTTATGTCTTTGAATGATTTTCAGTGCAAAGCCTCAGACATTTCAGCTGCTCTCTCAGCCATCCTGTCATGTCTGCAAGGTCCACACACACACACACACACTCCATACAAAGACACACACACACATACACACACACACAAATACACATACACATTTGCTCTTGCAAAAGCATACATCATAAACGGTCTCTCCAGGATCCTGCTTCTTCCCACAGTGAGATGCTGAACATGATTTCTAACCAAGAACCAGCATGACTGCTGATGGGGTTAAAAGGAATGGGATATTAGGTTGCACAGGCTGGATCGATGGTTGTAGACAAGGCCAAAGCATGGCCGAGGAATATTGTGTCTGGAACATTGTTATACTATCTGTGTAGTGCCCTACATTAAGAGAACACTGGGAACACCACCAGAATCGGTGAATAATTTATGGAGCCGTGGGTACCCTATGGATTAGCTCACATCACATCGTCAGGCTTCAAGATGGTAGGTTTATCCAGCTAATGAATGCAAGCTCAGTTTAGTTCAGTGGTATAAAAAAGGAATTCTAAGGATTATTTGAACTATTCCACACATACTTCTAAAAAAGGCAACCGAATGTTGTGGGATATGGTGGAAGGTCAAGTCATAACTCAAATTTACTACAACCCCAAGTGACAACGGCTAAATTAGAAGGGTAAGAAATATGTAATATCAACAAAAGAGTTATTAGGCGGGTGAAAATACAACAGGTAGTTAGTGAATGCACAAAACCCTCCACTGCAGATGTACTGCACTCTATAAATCAAAAACATAAAACAACATTACAACACACCATATGCCCAAATTCCCACACCATCAGTCAATGAGAAGCAAAAGATTTCACACAAAGGTTCACACAAAAAGTAACATCTGCGGTGGAGTTAAATCACATTGATTGCACTCTTTACATTCACCAACTGGACCCTGTTGTAAGCTTAGTGGTGCTTTGGTTTGAAATAAGAAAAAAAAACCAATTAAACCAACAACAATGGCCAAAGTAAAAGGACTCAGATTCATCTAAAAACAACGGCTGACATCCATGACCATGTGCTGAGCTCTCCAGAGTTAGTGGCTGGCCTGTAATACTGCTCACTATCTCTTGTACTAGTTTGCTTCATTTACTGGTGCAACTGTTTCCTCTGACCAGATGCCCAGTGACTAGATGGCCCCAAACAATCCTGTAGCTGCTTACTGCTGCATCTGGCCTTAAAGAGCTAGACCAGGGGTGTTGAACTCCGGTCCTGGAGGGTTATGGTCCTGCACATTTTGGTGATTTCCCTGCTCAGAAACACCTGGTTCACCTCACCAGTTAATTGTCAGGTTTATTAAATGTGTTTGAGGAGGAGAACCATCAAACTGTGGACTGGAGCTTGACACCTGAGTTAGGGGTTGGGCCAAATTACATGGAGCTGTCCGGCCTACTCTCTAGTCCCTGAGGCAGTCCGCCAGCCTACACAGAAATATAAAGAGATTTCACAGTACTGTTTAGCTTCTCGCCAAGTACATAAAGACTGGCCGATGGAAAAAGGTGGATCACATATCATTTTTCTAGCTTCATGGTGGATAATTATTTTATGCAAACTAAGTGATGTAATAGTCACACAATGTGTAATTATGATAATTACTCAAATAATTGCTCAAAACCTGAGGAAGGACTTGCTGTACGATTACACAGCTAGTGATTTGGATTTCTCTGCAGGCTATCAGGCCATTAAATATATGAACGCAAACACATTTAACCATTGTCCTTGATTATTCGAAAGACCATAAATCTTTTATGACATGATTCATAGCTCAAGTCTCAACATATTCACATATTCTTGTACTTCAACAGTTTTAAGGCAAATGCAAAATACCCAAATTACCATCTCAAACAAGCAGGGTCTGTAGATTTGGGGTTTTTTTTCAGTACAAAGAAACATGCCAATTCCTCACTGCAGCTGTGTGACCTTTTCAGGGTGAATTTATACTGTCCCCTCAGTCATCACATACAGCTAGACACAGTCCCCTGGCCATAAATGTCACTTGCAGTTCTCCAAGTATCCAGAGAACATGTAACTCCACCACAATGACAGAGGTGGCAGAGGCGGCCTGACATTTCTACCTTTTTCTTTTCAGCACTGATTCGGTCGGGGGGCTGGACAGAGGGAGAGGGAGAGAGAGAGAGAGAGAGAGAGGGAAAGAGGGAAAGAGAGAGGGAGAGAGAAGAGAGAAGAGAGAGAGAGAGGGAGAGAGAGAGAGAGAGGGAGAGAGAGGGAGAGAGAAGAGAGAAGAGAGAGAGAGAGGGAGGGAGAGAGAGAGAGAGAGAGGGAGAGAGAGGGAGAGAGGGAGAGGGAGAGAAGAGAGAGAGAGGGAGGGAGAGAGAGAGAGAGGGAGAGAGAGAGAGAGAGAGAGAGAGGGAGGGAGAGAGAGAGGGAGAGAGAGAGAGAGAGAGAGAGAGAGAGAGAGGGAAATAGACAAAAAAATAGAGCAAGAAAGAAAAAGCTAGGGAGAGTGGGTGGTATACAGAGAGAGTGAAAGACAGAGAGAGAGCAAAGAAGTGGACAAATATTTGACAAGGCCTCCTGCCCATATGAACGGTTTGCAGTGAGCTCAGCTGTGGTAAGAGTTGCCCCTTGCTGCTGACCCCTACCATGAGAGCTGAGAAGAGATTTCATGTGGCAGAAAAGGATTCCAGGACCGACCACTATCAATGGCAGGTAAAGCTGAGAGAAGAAATGTTCTTAAGCTGTTTTCTCTGTATGACAATATAATCCTACTGTGATTCCATTGTAAAGGTAATCCTTTTTAACGTCTTAGGTCTTATCACAGACTGTGTCCAAACTGGCAGACCAGCAGATCCAGTTTATTAACTAGCACCTTCTAGTGGTTGATATGGCCACCAGCCTGCAGGCATGCAGGTGAAGAGACTGCATTTAACAGCATATTCCAATCTTGGTCCATTCTATTAATTAAACATAAAGAATTTTCATAGGGTTCCCCATTTACCACAGGTATAGTCAACAAGCAGGTATGTATTGTTTAAAGTCGGTGTCCTGAGTTTTGGAGCTACCAAGTAATGGGCATTCATAGAAGGCAGGGGCGTAGCAGCCAATTTAAAAGTGGGGGGGACAGTATGGTGATGTGACACAAGGGTGTTCATACAGTATAATAAATTCTAAATAGAAGAACAATGGGGCATTTTACAACACCACAGTGGCAATCTGAGGAACATGCCAGGATAACTTACATGAATCTATTTCTGTGAAATCATCCTCATAAAAATACATAAATAAATAAATAAAATACTGCAGGACCCAGGACTGTGGAATTCTATACTTTAATTTTTATGAAGTAGAAAATCATATGAAAAAGGTATTTTTTGATTATATACACTTCCTCACAAACATCCTAAAAACAACAGATATAAACAGGATATAGGGGGCAGGGATCACT
>JBBPDC010171082.1:0-17074 GCA_037974485.1 Hemigrammopetersius urotaenia | reverse complement strand
AGCACGAAAACTTCAATGGCTGTGTGAAGACCATGAACCTACTTCCTGTTTATATACTGTTCGTGACGTCATCTCCTAGACCTCGTGACGTCACGTGACCCAGCGCGTGTGACACTTTATTCATTATAATTATATCGAGTAATGAACAGCATGGCCAGATATGCAGGTCATTTTATAATGAACATTTCTGCCAGTGCTGGTATACATCACACTATATTTTTTCCTCCCAAATAAAAGCATGTGCTATTTTTAAATGTTAACAATGGCTCATTAGTTCTGGAAGTCCTCTCCCTTTTAATAAGGACCCTATACAACAACCGAAGTACAACCGAAAAATAGCAAAAAACAGAACTGAGCAGCATACAGACCAATGTATAGCACTAATGCTGCTTTCCTGGCCAGGTGAAAATACTACTATATGTTGTTTTCCCATCCTAACTTCTCAAGTCATTTGTCTCATTATACTCTCTGTTGGAACGTAGCAAATATTACATCCAGACCTTTAGTACAAGTCATTCATTTAGTACACTATCAGTACCGGCTGAGAAGAAAGGCTTGGCTTGCTGCGAGGACCAGGCACCAAGACTGAGATACAGTCTGACATACAGTTGGGGGTTCTGGGACAGAAGTGGGTGATACCCGTAGCCTAGTGCTGTGTGTGTGTACACTGCTGTTTATTTAAAATAAACGAAAATAAACCAAGACTCATTCTTTAGAACTTTTTGTTGCTTAACTTTGCTGTATCGTGAACCGTACCGAACCGTGACCCCAAAACCGAGGTACGTACCGAACCGTGACATCTGTGTACCGTTACAGCCCTAATATATATATATATTAGTGCTGTTAAAAATATCGCGTTAACGATTTGCGTTAATTTATTTTCTATAACGCTTTAAAATGAATTGATCGCGCGATTAATTTGAAAATGAAACGCCCCTCTGCATTGCAGTACCACACAATCGGTGGGGGCAGTATTACGCTATATCGGCGAACAGCATGCCAGAAAAAGAAGCTGCTCAGGCAAGCTAGCGATGTGAGAAAAACACCCTGTTAAATGGCAGAGACAGCGGAGGACTTTAGTTAGGCTTTGTCCTTTCATTCAGTGGTCCCCAACCCCCGGGCCGTGGGTCATGTGGTACCGGTCCGCCGGCTGCACAGAAAAAAAAACGTGGATGTTAAACATGTTATGTTGTTGGCTTGTTATGAAAATGCTGTTAATAAAACTGCGAGTACACATTGGATTTACGGTTATTAGTGTATTTTAAAGATACCCCATTATTATATTTTTAAAATATATTTTATGCGTATCATTTTATCTGCCACTCCTTAAAAGCCGGGTCGTGAAAATAGTTTCTGATATTAAACCGGTCCGTGACCAAATAAAGGTTGGGGACCACTGATTTAATTCGGGTTATTTAAAGCTATGTTTTCTTTCAGGTTTGAAGATGTTATGCATTTTATATTCAAAAGTATGTTTTGTTTTTATCTCACAGCTTTTAAAAGTGTGACAGAGTTGAGGAAAAAATAAACAAAGCCTTATTTTTAAAATTGATGTGTTTATTATATATTATATATCGGGTTGACAAAGAATTGCGATTAATCGCTTTACTGCCCTAATATATATATACACACACACACTAACTTGAGCTTTTGTCAAAAAAGGGCAAATTAGAAGAGAAATAGCAAAAAGTGCCCAGTTTTACTGTTTCTGAGTTGTACATGTGTCTCACCCTCTAGTAGTGACTGACAATTTCATTCGATTTTCTTTGTCCAGTGGAAGGTTTGATTTTATTCAATCTTATATCAGTGTCATCTAAAGTGATTCAGCAGCAAGGTCAAGCTATAATGTAAAAGATATAACAGTTAGATCCTTCAGTTCCTCCAAGTAAACCACTCCAGCTGGCTAGCCAAGATGGACTACTGTTAGCCCTGGAGCGAAACATGCTCCTCAGGAAATGATGTGACTGCTCACTATAGTCTAATAGGTTCTTCAGCTTACTGATTGAACCTCACTATTTAAGACTGGAGAGTCACAATGGAACGGTAATGAAAGCTTGAGGGCTACTGAAGACGTGACCATGACAATGGATTAGGGGGCCAAGCACGTGTAGAGCAGCGATCGAAAAAGCAAAAGAGAGCCTTTCAGAATCAGACTGCCAAGGTATGTTTTAATGGAATGGCTTGAAGATTAAAAGCCGCTCACTGAGGGAGCTGTGTGTGTGGGTGTGGGTTTGTGAGAGAGGGGTATGTGTGAATCAGTCAGGCCCCTGGGAGCACAGAAACAGATGGAGAGCTGGACAGCGAGAGCCAAACTTTGTCATTTACAGCCAAAATAGCATTAGCACTTTTAGCCAGTTTTTCCACATACTGCACATCTCAATGTCAGAAAGGGTGAAAGAGTAACAGAGGGAGGGAGGGAGGGAGATGTGGGAAGAGGGAGTGAGGAAGAGAGGGAAAGAGAAAGTGAGAGAGAGAGAGAGCGAAAGAGAGAGCTGAGAAGAGACCAGAAACTCAGAGAGCTTATGCAATAAGCAAGAGGTCAAAGGTCAAGGTGGAAGTCACTAAGTTAGAGATGAATCACTTCCAGGGCTGCTAAAGTGAAATCAATAAATCCATAATTCACCATAGACATAGACATACACACACACACACACACACACCTCATTATCTTTCTGCTTTGGAGCTTACTGCACCGACTTCAAACATCAAACTGAAGCCCATTGCCTTTTCCTCCAAATGGCTCCGAGCTGCAGCGCACAGATACAGACCCTCAAAGCATGAGGAGAACTTACACAGCATACAAAACACACATCATTGATGATAAACACATACAACCCCCTCCACACAGCAAACATGACACTGTAATTTAACCGAGCTCTGAAAAAAGGCAGCAAAGACAGTTACTGTCAGGTTCTGACACCTGAATCAGGTCTGAAAATTAATCTCAGGTTATTTTGTCAGAAACACATAAATCACACTCTCACAACCTCAGACATAATATAAGAAATGAAAACCCGAGTCAGCCAGGAATAGCCAGCGTCCCTAACTGACTCACTGGCTGCCTCACTGACTCCCAGACTGACTGACTGCCCGACTCCCCAGTGCTGAAACATACATTTGAGAGTTTCAAGGAATGCTACAAGGTCTAGACAGCACTCCTACAAAATAAATAGATATGGTTTTGGCATTTTTACTGGAGCTACAATACATTCCAATGATAAAACGGACAAATTAAAGCAGAGGCACTAAATAAATTGGCAATCCCTGTTCTCCTACCTATCATTTAATCAAGGGGGCCACAAAAGTGAATTTTTCAGGGTGTTTTCCAGCGTGACTGTGCCCCAGTGCACAAAGCAAGCTCCATACAGACATGGCTGGATGAGTTCGGTGTGGATGAACTTGACTGGCCGCTCAGAGCCCTAACCTCAACCCCATCCAGCACCTTTGGGATGAACTGGAATGGAGATTGTGAGTCAGGCCTTCTCATCCAACATCAGTGCCTGACCTCATAAATGCTACATAGAACAACCAGGCAGGAAAGTTTGGGCGTCTCCAACGCTAGTTTTAAAGCAACAATCATGTTTCATGTGACACATAGAAGCCAAGAGATCAGGCAGCAATCAAGCTAACATAAAACTACATTGTTGATCCTTTTGAGGCTTTTATTTATTTTACAGGGGTTTAACACTTACCAGCGAAAATAAAAATAAAACTCTGATCGCATTCATTTTGTTTATTCTGATTCTTGTTATAAAAGACACCTTTTGGTGGAGCAGAGTGTCTCATGTCTTCTGTTCATTTTTTTGGAATAACTTGAATCCTTATGACAAATCACACAACCCCCCCAGATATGATCACATCCCTCTCCTACAAACTGGTTAATCAAATCGCCTCCTCAAAGCCCCCTCAAAATTCCAATGTTCAGAGTGTGGCAGATAGTTCTAAGTAATAAGTCGTATGATTAATTAGCGAATAATAAACTGGAAGGTTAGGGAATTCAGAAATAAGAGAGGCAGACCAAGGTCAGAAATCATATATTATTTATAAAGTTGATTTCTAATTTGCATGAATGTGACTATATGGATATGCATGCTTGTTCTGGGACCTAGACTCAGACTTATTTCATTGATATGAAAGGTCTCAACAGCCCTGAGTATTTATAATAACTCTATTTCTCCATTATTATTAAATTTGCCTCAGTGTCCTGCACCTCCCCACCCACACACGTATAGTAATTTAAAAGCAGAGCGGACTGCTGTGGGCAGAAAGTGCAGCTGGGTCCCTGGCCAGAGCTTACGTAGGTGGGGAACAGAAGGAGAGTTTTGACCCAAAGCCTTGCTCTATTCACCCTGCTTACAGCAGGCTTACTGCACCCTCCACCAGCAGGACTTCAGGGCAGCCTATTCCAGCCTTGCTTAGCACAGTGAGCTAAAGCTAGGCCTGACCCACCACTGAACCTGCCTGTGCAGTACCAGAGTTCTATATGCACTCAGTCAAACCTTCAAGATTTTGTCAATGGTATGAAGATAATTCTAGCATAATGTGTGCAAGTTGTGCACAAAATAATGAAAGAAAAGTCTGCATTAAACACAAAGCCAGTTATTGTATCCAGCTTGGTAGAGTCCTGTAATAGTGGGAAATCAAGTGAGCAGATGGGAAATGGCCATGACTAAATTGGGTAAAATTTTGAACAAAATACTTTGGACCATTTCTGTTGGGCTACTCATTCTGTTGGAGACAAGGAGGGTTTGCAAATGAGGTTTTGACAACAGCAGGGATGTCACTAGACTCAATTTACTGTCACAGAAAAATGTTGCCATGCCCCATTATAATGAGAGGAAAAAGAAGCCAATGTATAATTAAAATGTCCCTATATTAACCTTGTTTAAATTGCTGGCTATTAAACATAGTCTTTGGACTATGTGCGGAAACCAGAGCTCCCAGTGGAAACAGAGAGAACATGCAAAGAGAACACAGAAAGGATGCTGGCCGGCCCGGAAGGGTAACACACCCAGGCCCTTCTCACTGTGCCAAACAGGATTGCTGCCTTCAAGTGTTTGTCATGAGATCTTGCTTCTCAGTCCAGAATTGTGACTTGTCACGCATTCAAGCGCTTAACCAGGAAATTCGCTGGAAGTCGAATGGTTGACCACTCGAAAATGTTTGTGGCTAATGTTTCATCAAAAAAAGCACAAAGTGGTCTTGAGAGAGAAAGACAGATTGCAGGAGGAGAGCATGTGTATCAGGTAAAGTATATCATTAAGATAAAATTCTGCCTAGAAAAATAAATGTGCATTGTATAGCTATTTTAGCTATTTTATAAATCAATAATGAGCTACAACAGGGAATATACAGTGACTAGCTGACTGGCCAGATAAGCATGCTGCTATATTTTTTTTAAAGAAAATAAACGCAAAGGCCGGTTCAGCAATTATGTTTACTTAATTTTCTGTTAATGAAACGGACTTGGTTAGAGCATGTCATTTAATAGAATCTAAAAAATACCATCTTACCATCTACTGAAGTTTCCAAATAGAAAATACAACTTGGTTTGACTGTTCATGTGCTCCTAATTACAATAATTTACAAACGTACTTGAGAACAGAATTAGATCAAGATTTGTTGGGTTGGCTGGTGCTATGTAGTCTAATTAAAATGAATACTCCAAAAAAATTGTATTTAATTGTCAAATGAAAGTGAGATTGCACAGATTATCTAGCTTATCTAGTTTACTTATCTAGCTAGCATGAATTGATGGTACAAAACTGGCACATCTGCCATGTAATATCTTCTTGCTCGGACATCTCTCCCTGGAGTCAGAATTCATGCAGATGAATTCTGCCCTTATATCTGGTGATGCTGGTTTAAGACCTCCCCTCCAACAATTCCACTTTGCACAACCAGCAGGCCAGGAACAGCAGTAGTGTATCACATGCATTACACATGTAAGTGTAAGCGGTCAAGGTTTCAAGTGGCTACCGCTAAGAGCTTGTGGGAGGACTTTGAGACTTCGATCTATACCTGACCTTGAATTTTCTCTGAAGAGAGGTTACCAAGCTCCCTTGACTTCAGTGAGAAATCGGACTTTCCACCCGGAGAAAGAAGCCTCTGACCAAGGTCAGCGCCAGCTGGTGCTCATTGAGAGGTAACGAGCAGAAACCTAATGGAATTCAAATGCTCAGGCGGCCTATTCGCTTTTCCATCACAAGCACCGAACACGTTCTTTATGCCTTGCTAACCCCATGAATATCAAGAAGTTAACTGGATTGCCTATGTGCCCAGGGTCCTCGGTGGGTGAAAGATTAGGACTGGTCAATTAAAACAGCCGGCATACCACACACACACAAACACATACACACACACACAAACACAAACACAAGTACACACACACAAGGGAATGAAAAAATCATAGCAAACATCCACACAGTCAACCCGCAAGCACACGATCTTAAAAGGAGAATCAAGCCCTCCAGACTTGTCGTGTTTTCAGGGTGAAAATTAGATGTGCGTGAGGAGCAGGGAAGCGTTAATAGGATCGTAGATTCAGTGGACCTCCCGGCCTCCCTGTTCCATCTCTGCGGCGACTCGCTACTCCCTTCCTCTCCGGATCGATAGTTTACTGCCCTGCCACATAGAAAGCTCCAGAAGGTCGGCATAAAACGAGGTAGGAACTTTGCGGTTTATTACTTCAAGTGTTTAAACCACCACCGCCGGCGTCCGTGCTCCATACTCTTCCTATAATAACCGCCGCTCTGAAGGCCAGGAGGGCAATAAGCAATGTGACAGAAGTGTGCTTTTTTATACTATGTGCAAAAGAAACTTTAGTACCAACATGATAATAATTCTACTATTTGTTTTAATGCAAATCTCATAATACTAAGTGCTCTTTGTACTTACTGTAAGCACACCTCACCATTTTTGTACGTAAACTGTCCCAAACGTACCTTTCAGTTCATATGGTGGGGCAAGTAAACAGCTGGTTTTATTACAATAACCAACTAAATTCATATGTACACTGTATAGACCAAGTATTGGGACACAGTTTTTCAGGGTTTGGGCTAGATCCCTTACTTCCAGTGATGAGCAATCTTAATGCTTCAGCAGACCAAGCCATGTTTCCAACAGCGTGCCCATTTTTATTCCAGCATGACTGTGCCCCAGTGCACAAAGCAAGCTCCATAAAGACATGGCTGGATGAGTCTGGTGTGGAAGAACTTGACTGGCCACACAGAGCACTGACCACAACCCCATCCAGCACCTTCGCGATGAACTGGAACGGAGATTGTGAGCCAGGTCTTTTCGGCCAACATCAGTGCCTGAGCTCATAAATGCTCTACAGAATGAATGGGCATAAATTCTCACAGAAACTCCAAAATCTTGTGGAAAGCCTTCCAAGAAGAGTGGAAGCTGTTAGAGTTCTATATTAAAGTATATGGATTTGAATGTAATGTCATTAAAGTTCCTGTTGGTGTAATGGTCAGTCTTCCCAGTACTGTTGTCCATTCAGTGTATCAGTGTGCAGTGGTCTTAACCGTGGGAGCTAAATGGCTCAGCAACTAAAGTAACCATCAGGCACGCTATAAAAAACAGACATTGATTTCTGCGCTCTGACCTCATGCTTGTTTTTGGCTCCCTCCCTAATAACATATGCATTTCACTTCAGGCACTTTCAGAGAACAATGATCTCAGCACCCCCACAACCACAAAACAAAGCCCCCAAACACGCGAGGGAAACTTAAACGAAAGTCATTCATTTAAGTTTTATTGAAGTCAAAATGTTTCATATCCTTTCTTTGTATACAGGAATAGAATTACATTTTTATCCATGTCAATCATCAGTACTGGATGGATATTAGCATAATAGATATTTAGGCTCGTCTGTAAGCCTAAGTGGACTGTAAGATTTAAGAGTCTATTGTTTGATAGAATTTAATTTAATTTAATTTAATAATGCAGATCTTGCCTTGCAGCTACTAGAAGCCTATAATGAGATCAAATGAATTATTAACGACCTATCAAAGCTAATCCCATATCAGTTACTCAAAACAAATCAATAAAAAGCCTATATAAATAACTCAAAAGGTCAACACTTGCACTTAGTGCCTGTAGATGAACGAACACACACACACACACACACAGATGAATATACACAGATGCATACAAGTGACTGCAAATCTCATGTGACTGAACTGCGCAATGAAGCTGCAGACAGCTCTACCTGCATCACCTTATTGCTGTAGTACATCAGAGTCCCCTGAACAGGTTTCATGACTTGTTTGACTGCAGCTTCTTTCCAGTAATGCAGATGTTGGACCTCGAAGATTTGGCAACCAGGCCATGAAGAACAAAAGCTTGCATACAAAATGTGCATTATGTTGTTTGTATGCTAATTGATGGCCATTCACTTTCATTCACTCCCATAAAGGCTAACTGAGCCCAAGCAGGCAAGCAGAGACAAACAAACACCGACGTGCACACGCCAGCCTTTCTGTTTGCCAAGACACACAAATATCAAAGCTTCAAACACCCAAGTGTGTACAGCTCCACCCGGACGCCTCAACAGGCAGAGAGAGAAATGGAGCGTTTTAAAGCAAAGCAGGCCTCTAATGGATTTACTGATCTGCAAGAAGAGGGGTTACTGCAGCTTTCTGACCATGAACGAGAAGTCTAGGTAGAATTTAAGAGCACATTTAAGAACACTGGGACTCAGAATATCCAACAAACATGCACACACAGACAGTCACTCACACGCACACACACCGTGTCAATATGATGATCATTACTGTGATGAATTTTACACCTGTATGGCGAATACTGTGTTCTACGACCCTGAAACACAAAATACATATTTAGACCAATTACAGTGATCCTATAAACAATCCGTGTATAGTATTCCATTAAATAAATATAGCTCTGGTCCTAAAATCTGATAGGCTGAGCTGTGTTAGAAGTCGTGGGAAGGTTTGTGCATGAAGAGCTAGAGGACGTGAGGACCTGGTTTAGTTTAAACTGATGAACTCACAGAAAGTGACCAGAACTGGGCTAAACAAACAGCTAACAGTCTCACTATATACAGTTCTGTGCAAACATTTGGAGCACCCCTCCTCATTTCTTTATATTTTGCTTTGAATCACCTTGTTGGTCCAAAAATACTATTTTCTTATATTTGGCATATTGAGTAGATTAAAAGAAAGAAATGTAAACAAATGTTTTACTGTGACAGGCTGCAAAATGTCTAAAGATACAAGGAGCCTCGATAAATGAGTTCCACTCAGGATTCAGCACCACCCCCTGATCTTCTGGAATCATCTGCATCTGTTTCTTCACTTCTTAAGTTTGATGTGTTTTGTTCTGCTTAAATGATTCACATGTAGGTCAAACAAAAACATTCCTCTGAAACTGGTCAGGTTCAGGGGCTGGACTGAAAGACTGAGAGTGTTTGAAAGTCGTTCAGGAATCATGGAGAACTGTTCCTCAGGTCCACATGAAAAATACAAAACTGTCTGTTTGTAAGGAAAATATGAAGACCTGGTCAATAACTGAGTACAGTACTGTAATTCACCATA
Organism: Hemigrammopetersius urotaenia; assembly: GCA_037974485.1. NCBI lineage: Eukaryota > Metazoa > Chordata > Actinopteri > Characiformes > Alestidae > Hemigrammopetersius > Hemigrammopetersius urotaenia. Next base: position 7,508 of record JBBPDC010171082.1, on the reverse strand, counting down.
AAATGCTCATGAAGTTACTGTATTCTAGAAGATTGTCTTCTGAAGTTCGTGTATTGCTTTGCCAGTCTGTGGTTGCTTGGCAACAATGATGTCTTCTTAACAAACTACCCCAGATAGCAAGCAAACGTTGGTCCAATGTTAGAAAATCATGCAGGACCAATGGCACTGTGGCTGGTGGGAAGACACTGGGCTGATGCTAACTGGCACTCAATGTACATTTCTTGGTGGAAGAATTGTTTATAGCTTACTACCTTTACAATATTATTCAAAAGAACATGTATTTATTTATTTGATTAGACCCTACTAATGTTGTATTTTATCATACTTTAAATTTGCATCATGTGCATTAACACTTGCTACTGTAATGCACAGCCTATCACAGCTTATAACTTTAGTATCAGGCTAATTGGATAGTAGCTCATTACAAAAGCATCTTATTCACTTATTTTAAACAATGTTCATTTTTCTAAATATGGAACTGCTGTTTTGCAGATTAACTTTGTGATGAACATAATATCAGAAAAAGTGTATAATAATGCATGATGTGTATCATAACTTATTGCCATATTGCATACGTGTGTACATACACAACAACAGACGTTTTTCTTTCTGTCAATGCATTTCTGATCTTTCGTATGCTCACAGAAAAAATCAATGAAAAACAAAAACTGTAGGTTTGAAAGCACAAGCTCTTGTTACTGTGGGAGGACATTTAAGGCTCAGTTCTGAGAACACCATAGTAAAAAAAAAACACATACCATACTACATACTACAGGCTATTTATTGCATTTGTCTGTTTAAAAGCAGTAATGAATGGGTACAAAAACACATGCCTTTCATCTGGGAAAGTGAATGAAGTGTATCTCACTTAAGGTAAACACTTGGGCCTTAATTACTGTTGTGCACCACTGAGGCGACAAATACATTACACCAAAACCAACAACTAACACAAGCAAATGAGTCTGAGAGTCAATGACAAGAGTGAATCCAAGTAAGAAAAGCGCTGGAGAAAATGGAATAAAAATGGATGATGTACATAAACACAACTGTTTTGTTGTTGTTGGTTTTTCACTGTTGTGTTTGGCCCTGTGTACATTTTCCAGATGGCAAACAGCATAAATTAACAGCTAATGTACCTTTTGTTTGTGTGTATATTGTGTGTAAATGTGGCCTCCCTGGATGCGTGTATATGCGTGCCAGGGGAGACGCGTTGTGATGTGGCAGTGTGTTAATGAAATTAGCTGCGACGTTCAGGACCCAGATAGACGAATCCTGCCCCCGCGTTTCTAATGGGACCTGATAGGCTGTCAGGGCCACAGCAGCCGCACTACACACAGGCAAGAGAGCCAGTACAACACACACACACACACACACACAGATGCGATCATATTTTATATACAGCATATATACTGTATGTGGGCAGACATCCAAATCACAAGTGCATAAATGTATGTAAAACGGCCATGAATTTTAAAGCAGGTCCAGCTGCTGAGCTGTTTGAAGCTTTGCTTGTCGTGCCAGTCTCACTGCGGCTCAGACTTGGAGATTGAAGCCCAGTTTGCAGGCAGATTTATTTGCCATAGAATTTATGACCGGCTCTTGCAGCGCTCAAAAGCACGTATGAGTGTGCACACATACGGCTAGAAGCTGGTGTGTTGGAGGTCCCATGGGTGGGAAATATTTAATAGATTGTACTTTATTACCCTACTTAAGATTTTACTTGAATATTATTGAAATATGTACTTTAGCAGCTCACTGAATTCAAGAACGACACAAAGATAAACCTTTCATGATAACCGGCATAAACCTACGTGAACATTTATAAAGAAAATGATCCTCACAAATGTAGTACCCCCAGCCTTCTTTGTAGCCCCTGTCTCTGCCTAGTTACAGGTGTAGGTGGAAGTGTCAGGAGTCGTGCCCAAGGACGCTTGTTGGTATAAAGTGGGGTTGTTGAACTGAAATGCACTTCTATACAAAATCATAAATATTAGAGGATCTATTATAATATTACAGTATATGGAATTATTATTATATGGAATACATTCCGTGTGTGTGTATATAAGACGCTTTTGGGAAAGAATTGAGCCTCAGAACTGTATCATCCAGTCAAATTTCAATTTAAATGCAGGAATCATGTGAAAATGGTCTTTAGTGAAGAAGGCAAATACATATTTCGATATTCTATTTAAATACTACAGGAACTTTCTGTGATATATCGTACATTGAGCGAGGAGCTAAGCCTATAGAAAAGTTGCTCAGATTTGGAAAATGCAGCCAGATGTGAGTGGGTGTGAACTGGCTAAATATGTGTTTGTTCAATTTCTTTGATTTCTTATTATAGTTTAAAAGACAACATGTTAGAGATGCAAATTATCCACATAAAAAATTCAAAACTGGTTGGCGGAACCCAAAAACTGATTTTTGCCAGTAACTTTTAATGCATGTTAATGTAAAAAGATTATTTCTAAAGTCACTTTGGAGCATTTCTATTGGTCCATTCAACATCAGTTCCAATGCGGTGTAAACGGCAGCTGGTATTTTCAAATTATGGTAAAAAAAAATGATGATAAAAGTTGACAGCAACAGTTTGAACATCCCCCAATCTGTCCTGCACCACAGCAGGAATTATCTAGTCATTGTAATATTACCAGTCCAATTTTTCTTGTCTTTTTACTATTAGACAATATAAACAAACGCAGGCACTCACACTCTTTCACACACTTATACACACAGTGGTATTTCTATATTTGTGAAGACCTCAGTAACTAAACGTTCTTTTAAATGGGTACAATATTTGCCTCTGGACCAAGAGGTCATGGGTTCGAAACGTAACTTCAGCACAATGCCACTGGGTTCCTGAGCAGGACCCTTAACCCCCAGTTGCTCCAGGGAGACTGCCCTCTGTAGTTGGGGAATGGAAGTTGCTTTGAATAAAAGCATCTGCTGAATGCCATATAAGTATACGGTGAAAACAGCTCAACTTCTTTAGCATTTTCCAGTATTCCAAGCCTTATGAGGACATTTAGCCAGACCTCATAGAGAGATAAATACATAAACTCTCACACACACACACAGAAATACTTGACAGAAATTCTGTATATAGGGATGAGAGTTGATATGTGAAGAATTAGTAAAGCAGACTGCAGACCCTGTATGTTCACAGTGTTTATTGAAGACAACACTGATGAATCAATCACAGTCACCGGATGCGGCGCTGAAAGACGAACCTTCTGTCGTTCCAGTCCAGAAACCCCCTGATGGAGAGCTCCCAGCTCAGGGATCATTACAGCGCCAGGCCAAACTAATCAAGCGCTGCGTTGAAGCAAATGACACTCATCCATCCCCATCCTCCGATGCGCGTGGCAGGCGAGTGCCGTTACCATGGCGATTTGGGGTAAATTTACATGCGAATATCTTCATTAAGATAAAAGTTCAGCAAAGACTTCTATGACAAGATTTTGGTGAACTTTTAAAAGGTCTGCCTCTATATCCCAAAATATACCTATTTTCGATAAATAAATGATTATTAACCACAATAACAACAGTACGTTATTGTTGCCAAGCAACACAACTGTCAAAAGTTATTCAATAAAAGGCACAAAGCTTTTAACAACTTGCCTCATTAATACAGAATTCAGCTGATGTGCAGTAAGACGTTTATGGGCCTATATCAAATTTAAATAACATTAAAATGTCTCTCACACAAACATGATATAGACCGGACATCCAAATCCCGCCATTTGTTTCAATGAGCTATGAGTGAGAAATTTATTCATAGAAATGTGTGATGCTTTTGAACTGTAACATGACCTCAAAGCAGCTCAGAGTCACACTGTCCTCCAGCACCTGCAGAAATTATCCTCAGTTATCCGCACAAACCATCAGCAGCCATCGCCAGCAGGGATGATCTTCCCTCCAGAGGCCTTCTCTTTCCATCCACCTTCAGAAGGCGAGTTAATGAATATGAAGGGTTGTGCGAGGCTAAGCTTGGGGGTGGGGGGTTGGGGTGATAAAAAAGTGGCAGAAAGGTTAAGAAGAGTGGCCTCCGCCATGCTGAGTGCATGTTTACCTTCTTATGAAAGGTGCCTGGGCTAAGCTCTGCTAAATTTAGCTTTAATAAATAAGAGACAGAGAGGGCTGATACATAAACAAACAAACATATCTACACAAACACACCTGTGCGTGCACAGAAGCTTGTTTTAATATGACTGAAGATGTGAAATAATATATCCCCCCGCACCAGGGGCGTCAGAGGCATTCAGAATGTAGGGGGGACACATTGAATTTTTTTTTTTTTTTTTTTTTAATGAATTAGATGCCATTTCCTGCATTCTGGTGTATTAGTAACAAGTTGTTAAACACTTAATTTTACCTACAAAAAGTGAATTAATTAAACTATTTTAGAGACAGATTCAACAATTCAATTAGTTCAAATATTCACCAGCCTGTTTTTAAACCCACTGCCATGCCTAAGATAATGAAATTAATGTGACACATTTTATCACCAACAATGACTTTATGGGTGCATTTTACTTTTTATTTTGTGAATTCTTTTTCTAAAATGTAGTTTTAGATGTAACGCAACATTTCCATTGGAGAAAAAACTGTCTTGTGGGGAAAGTTTGACTCACTTTCCTCTTCTTTGTAAAGAATTTTCTTATGTCCATTGTGTCTGGGGAGGGAGCAAATATTAAACCAAAAAGCAAAGCTGGTGACCTAGTGGTTAAGGCATTCGCCCTGTGATCAGGAAGTCGTGGGTTCGATTCCCAAGACCGCTAGGCACCTCTGAGGTACCCTGAGCAAGGTACCGTCCCCACACACTGCTCCCCGGACGCTGTGTTCGTAGCTGCCCCCTGCTTCACTTGGTGAATGGGTTAAATGCAGAGGAAGTGCTGTTCACACTGTGTGCTGTGGTGTGTTCACGTATGACCAGATTATCACTTACTCCTAATATTTAGTTGTTTAGTTGAACATTCATTTAACATGACCTAGGGCAGCGGTTTCCAAACTTTTTTTTCTGCGCACTGATGTTACCTGCTCCAGTTACTAGCAGCCAGTCTATGCACCGACAATTCACTTCACTTGCATGCGGTAAGTTGGAGGCAAACCCGGATTTCCAGTGGTATGTGTATTCTCCAATCAATTAAGTAGAATGGATTATTTTGTGAAACAGTGCTGAGCGAACCAATATTTTATGTTAAATGGATAATTCTGAAATTGAATGGCGGCAACGCGCATGCCCCACACACACCCACACCCATACCCTTTGTAGTTCACATTTAAAATGAATTAAATGAATTTCATGTTTTAACTTACAATATTTATTTTGTTAATCAGTTTCACAATTGTCTGCTTAAAAGACACTATTATTTTAACAATGCATTTTAAGTCAATTGATAAATTTCTATAAGACCATCAGATCTCTATAGATGATGCAGCAGCACATCTGGTCTCCAATACACCAAAGTTCTCACACTCGTTTTCTGTGCTCAAACTAGATTTGAACACTCGGCAAACAAGGTCAAAAATGGTCCGGGTCTGTCTTACCAATCAGCCCTGAACAGCCCATAAGTCTTAGCTCGCATTCTTAGTGCATCAAGCACAGCCTGACTGGACGCCTCTCTTTTCAAAGTTTGAAGAGGTACATCAATACTTTTTTCAGTTTTGGCACCAAAGTGGTGGAAAAAAACACCCCTAAGACCCTCTGTGTCTTTAAACAGAGACTGAAGACCCTCCTCTTCACAGAGAACTGAAGAGAACAACCATATGTTCCTGTCAAAAACTAACTCGAACAAAAAAAACAAAACAAATAACTTTAAAAACTGAAGGGTGTGCTATCTGCTGGGGCCCTGATAGAGAACTAACTCTAGAGAACACTCTGGTAGAATCTTAGTCTATAAGCAGATCTTAATTTGAAGTCTACATATTCTAGTATGAGGAACATGTGGACTAAGCACATATATACATTGCCCTGGATAAGAACATCTACCAAATGCTGTGAATGTAAACATTAAATGCACAATACACTTCTTTCTGTTGTAGTTCATCTGTTTAACTGGATCATATGTTAGCCCCCTTAACAGTGTTCATCACTCATCAGGAAATTATTTTGTTCTTTCAGTTTGAAAGGAAGAAAGAAAGGTAAAAATGCTGACTTTGTAAAGTATTTTCTTAAGAAAACTCATTTTTATCGTTTTTGCCTCTGGGCTTCAATGTCAGAATCTCTCTCTCTCACACACACACTTTCACTCTCTCGTTGTCTCTTCATCTGTTTTTTTCTTTCTCTCACAATCTCTCAGCTTTTCTGTCTCTTCCTTTTTTTCTCTCTCTCTCATGCTTTTTCTCTTACTCCTCCCATTTTTTCCCCTCTCTTTCTTTCTCTTACTCTCCATTTCTGTCCCTTCCTTTCACTCTTTCCCTTTCTGACTATGTCTTTTTGTCTCTTCTTCTCTCTTTCTCTCTCTCTATCACTCACTCCACAAATCAACAGAAAACGATGGAGGAAACACCTGTTATGATGGAGAATCTTGGAGGAACTGCAGTGCTATGAAGGAAAACCAAAGAGAGAATACTTCTGTGACATCAAGGCCTAATTAAGAAAAAATTGAGTGTGAGGGGTATGTGGAGGAACAACACATACACTTACGCACACACACTTACAGTGGCTTCCAAAAAGAACAGCTTCACTGCTGCACAGCCTGAATGTGCATCTGCCTCTGTTTCACTTCTCACATCAGAGCACAGGACAAATCAGAGAGAGAGAGGAAAACATGAGAGACATGGAGAGAAGGAAAGGCAGGAGAGGTAGACCAGCCTAAAACATGCACAAATCTCTGTTTTTGCCCCATCAAACACTTCCATTATTCCAAATACCTCCTCCAAGTGCACAATTAAGTCACGGTTCAAGCCGGTTGGAGCTCAGGCACCTGTCTGCACACACTATTACAGGCAGCGTACGCTTGGTGCCACATGCCAACCTAACCACACATATGCAAATCTCTAAATCCCCTTATAAAGCTCTCTTTCCCCACCCAGCCTTATCATATCATAGCAAATTACCATTTCTGAGTCACAGCAAAAAAGCAAAGCTTCCTAGTGTATGGCAGCGCCTCACTTAATCCCTATTCCATTTGCTAAATTCAGGTTCCAATACCTCCTCACGTTTCCATCACTGCATTGTTTTCAGTTCAATTGTGCGTACATTACATGATCTAAAAACCAGACGCTTAATCTAAAATCTCATTTTTCCTTTCCAGTTAAGACGCACTGTATATCTTTCGCTCGAAATCATAAACCCCCATTCATATAATCGACACAAAAAAAAACAGAACCATCATCTTCTACGCCAAGCTTTTGGAAGACAGCACCTATGTTGAAATACAGACAAAGATACACCTTTAAAAAGGCAGTTCTTCATATGTTCTTAAGTAGAGCCCGACCGATATATCGGCAGGCCGATATTATCGGCCGATATTAGGCATTTTCCAAACTATCGGTATCGGCAT
>JBBPDC010171064.1:0-13072 GCA_037974485.1 Hemigrammopetersius urotaenia | reverse complement strand
GTCCCTGTCCACAGCAGAGACCGGAGTCCCTGTCCACAGCAGAGACCGGAGTCCCTGTCCACAGCAGAGACCGGAGTCCCTGTCCACAGCAGAGACCGGAGTGTCTGTCCACAGCAGAGACTGGAGTGTCTGTCCATAGGACTACAATAAGCCCTACACTCCATAGAGCTAGGCTTTATGGAAGAGTGGCCAGAAAAAAGCCATTACTTTGTGTTTGCTAAAAGGAGGAATGTGCTCTGGTCAGATGTGATTAAATTTGAACTTTTTGGCCACCAAGGAAAATGCTTGTCTGACACAAACCCAACACATCCCATTACCCCAGGAACACCATCACCACAGTGAAACATGGAGGTGGCAGCATCATGCTGTGGGATGTTTTTCAGCAGCAGGGACAGGAGAACTGGTCTGATAAGAGGGAAAGATGGATGGTGCTAAACACAGGAATATTCTTGAGCAAAACCTGTCAGTCTGCCTGTGACTTGAGAAGGATGGAGGTTCAGCTTCCAGCAGGACAATGACCCAAAGGACTGCTAAAGCAACACTTGAGTGATTTATGAGAAAACATTTAAATGTGTTGGAATGGCCTAGTCAACGTCCAGACCTCACTCCAATAAAGAATCTGTGGTCAGACTTGCTGTTCACAAGCGAAACATAAAGGAGCTGGAGTAAACATCCCAGTGGCAAGACATAGCCAAGCTCATAGAGACTCATCCAAAGCCACTTGCAGCTGTAATTGCCACAAAAGGTGGCTCTACAAAGTACTGACTTTAGGGGGGTGAACAGTTATGCATGCTGAAGTTTTCTGTTATTTTGTGCTATTTGTTGTTTACTTCTTCAAAGTTGTAGGCATGTTCTGTAAATGAAATGGTGCAAACTCTCAAACAGTCCATTTTAATTCAAGGTTGTGAGGCAACATGGAAAATGCCAAAGGGGGGTGAATACTTTTGCAAGGCACTGTACATTAGCCTTGTAGCTCCAGTGCAGAAAGAAGCCAGCTTTGAATGCCAAACATGTCAAGGCTGATCAACTACATTTAAGGGAAATGGGGAAATTACATCAGCCTTGTGGCCCCATGACAAAGCTAAAGAAGCAAATTCCAGACGGTGAAATAGTTTTGTTGGATAAACTCTATTGGAGACGAGAGGGAAACTTGTGTAATCGCCATGATCTTGGATCAGAAACACAATAAAACTGATGAGCCCTGAGCAGAAACAACCACTCCTGCCAAAACCGTTTATAGAGTAAAATGTTAATATGGAGATGTTCACACACACACACAAGCTATGGGTTTTTATTGCTTGTGAATCCATAAATTGTTCTAACATATGCTATTGAAATTTTACTGTCAACAATTAGTAAAATTTTACTGTCAACAATTAGTAAAATTTTACTGTCAACAATTAGTAAAAATAGTGGTGAGCCATAACTGAGCTGTAGCTTTGGATTACACATATGAAAACACCTTTACACTGTCAGGAAAAAATGTACTGCACAGAATTTAGACCGTAAGGTCTAAATTTCATTTAAAAATTGACATTTTAAAGATTCACTGCATCTTGCATGTGTTCACTTAAATTAAATTTTACATTTAAAGAAGAAAAAAAATAAAAAACATGTAAAAATAAAAAAAAAAGCTGCAATATTTACTACCCCGGTAACGGCGTTCTTTTTTCCCCAGAAACATTCTTAGAATATGCAGTAATATTGATGTGTCCTAGCCTCCCTATGGGACTGTAGTATTAGTGCTAAGCTAAAGGCATTGTACCTGAATATTTTTGCCAGTCCCGTATTAAAATTTCCTCATGGGGATGAATAAAGTATCTATCTATCTATCTATCTATCTATCTATCTATCTATCTATCTATCTATCTATCTATCTATCTATCTATCTATCTAAACACAGAAATCTGACACTTATAAAGACATTCAGTTATTTCTAAAAATGGTAACTGTCTGAATAACAAACTCTTTGCATAGAGAATTTCAAAGGTGTTTAATTTAGTAAAGGGTCCTGGAATAGAATTGGCATCTGCAGAAACCCCCTGAAACTTATCCATGAGACAAGAATATTTCATTCCTTCAGTTTCATTCCTCAAAATGGCTTGAAGCAGAGACCAAGACTCTGGACTTGTCCATGTTTTTTCCACAAGAAATTAATTGGATATTTCATCCAGCCATCATGTGGGTGCTGGTGTACATGTACACAGTGCTGATGTGGTTCTTCTCAGTTAGGGTATGCAAAAGAGTGACACTCCAGTTTTTCCACCAAGATATGGCAAAGTCGACAGCAGATTAATGTCCTTCTGCTAATCAGCATTGTGTAATGCCATTTCAAAACCTTAAAGTGAAGAGGCGATCAGGTTAAAGAAGGACATTTCATTTCCACATAGCCTCTTTTGGTCCTATAGTGGCACTCACACACAATTGGAAGTTCGGCTTCCTCTTTCTGGCAGCCAGTTTGTGGTTTATCACACATGCATTTGTGTCCCTCTTGCTTTGTCGCCACTGAGACTACAAGCTGGCTCTGTGTAGTATGGAGGGAAAAGAATCACTCTGTCCGTTCACCTCAGCTGACTTGTCCATGTTCCACCCACAAAGGCTTTCCTTCATAGCTACTGTTACAAGGATGGGAAAAAATCCCAGTCAACCAACAAACTGTAGTACAAATGTGAAATTTTACAGTATGTTATTAATTTAAAATTATTTTTAGGAGAGTAAAACTGCCTTATTCTTTCCCACAATGAACCCAAACATCCCATTCTGTGCTGGTCAGACTTACACGGTCAGCTTTGCTCAGGAATACACTAGTTTCTGTCGTTGCTATCTCCATTTAGTCAGAATTGAACATGTGCTGCAGGTACGCGACTGTTTGAATAGCCTGCTTACTAGTGCTGGTAGCGTAGCATTAACTTAGCCCAACAAGTTAAAGCTCCAGACCCAATAGCACAGATTTAAATTCACCTTTCTGTCTCCAACACCAGCTACTCGACCTTACTAAAGGGTGTACTAAAAGAAGGCGATCTGCCTTGTCTGTGCATGTTTGACCAGTGGAATTGGTCCATATTGTGCCTGTACGTTTTGACTTACGCATATTAAGTTCAACTGAACCACCGTACCACCACTACCAGACAAAACAACAGCTTCTTCCCAGCTGAGCCTGCAGGTAACATCAGGGGTCTCAAGTCTGAGACTCGAACTCGAGTCACACTTAAGTCGCACAAACAAAGACTCAGACTTGACTTTAGACTTCCCTCTGCGACTCGAGACTTGACTCGGACTCTGTGCTGTGACTCGTGAGTCAAAACTCGTGAACCATGTTCATTTCATGGAATTATTTATTTATATCTCACACTCTTTCCAACGACCCGAAAACCGTTCACCTCGCCCCGGTGTCCCATTACTTTTGTCTGAGGTGAGCGGTTTTCAGCTAATAACGGTTTTCAAGGGGTCGTTGGAAAGGGGTCACCGAGCCCCGTCTAACTGTGGGGTTTCACATTTAGAGTGAGAGATATATTTTTCATATTTAACATTTAGGGTGTACTCACACTAGGCAGTTTGAACCATGCCCGAGTGCGTTTGACCACCAAAGTGTGGCTGGTTTGACTAGTTTGAGTGCTCTGTGCCCAGGCACGGTTCGTTTAGCCGTCCCTGGCCCGCTTGGAACAGGTGTGCCAGAGCACGGTTCATTTGGACTCGGGCACGGTTCGCTTGGAGTGTAAGCGCTAACTGCGCTGGCGCATGGATCAGGACGTGTGGCGTCACTTTTTTGCCACAAAAGCCTTAGACCTGTTTAGCAACAGGCTGTGGGAGCACTGTGGACTACCGCAGACCAAACGACTCAAAATTACTATCAAAAAAGTAAACAGAGCGATGGACTCCACTGCGTTCAGCGAGAGAGCGCCGCTCTTCCTGTTTATCCTGAAACCGTCGCACCATGATGATGTAAGCGTGCTCCGGCACTAATGCTGAAACCCAATGTGAGTGCGGGCCAGAGGGGGAGTGGGAAGGGTGACGATCATACTCGGACCCGGTTCAGGGCAAACGTGCCTAGTGTGAGTACACCCTTAGATTTAAGATCATTTAAGGCAAATCCTCCATGTTGGTGAGGGCATATCACAGCACGCAGCCCCGCCCCCTGCTAAGGACAGTACCCAAAAACCATACTTGAGTAAAAGTACAGATACCTTACTGTAAAAATGACTCCATTACAAGTTACAAGTCACCAATTCCAATAAGACTTGAGTAAAAGTCTAAAAGTATCCGATTTTAAAAGAACTTAAATATTTTACTCGTACTGAATGTAGGCTAAAAGAACACCAAGAAATGTGAAAAACAAGAAACTGTTTATTTATGAGGTTTTATTTCCTAATACAGAAATGAAATTGAACACTTCAATATTTCAAAATAGCACATTTAGGTAAATAGCATCCAGTACCTTCAGCCCCCTGCAAATGGCGATAAAAGTTACTTATATTTTTGATACTCAGTACAAGTAAAAAGTAGCCAAAAATACTTAAGTACAGTAACAAGGTCCATTTACTCAAATACTTTACACCACTGACTAAAGAACAGCCTATTGGAATCGCTGGGTGTGGCCAATTAGCATATCTTCTAAACATTAAGAGCTCAAAGACTTGAGACAAGACCTGTACTCAGTAAAAATGACTCGTGAACATTTTTGTACTTAGACAGTTTTTTACTTAATCATTTTTGCTTGGATGCTGCAATATAATGTTGCGGCAGTTTCTCGACTTTGCTCTTTGTCTGTCATTGTCCTGCACTGTTTGCTTCAGAGAATGTTATTTCAACCCTCTGTGTACTCGTGTATGTGACTGGGCTGACAATAAACTCCCTTGAATCTTTAATCTTGTATTACTGTGATTGCTAACTGACTGTCATAGCGTAAAGGGAAGGGGAGGACACCAGGGCTGAACGAAATAGAGGTTTTAATACACTAACAGAAAATACAATCAGATACAGGGGGGTTTATCCCGACTCAGGACATAAAGGAAAAACAAACCAAAACACAGAACTGAAATAACCAAACAAAGGGGCAAGGCTCATGTCTCCTACTATTAATTAAACACAAAGACCAGAGCTCGCTGAACAGCGAGGAATCAACATGGGGAATCCAGAATCCAGCGCAAACACAGAGCGCGGAGAGCAGAACCTCAGTTAAACTCCAAGGCACGAGCACACAGATAAACAAGCAGGACATGAAACATAGAGCTGGGGCTGACGTACAGACAAGGACACGCATTCAAAGACAAATACGGACACAGGGAACTGGGGCCGGACTGGGGTTTAAATAATAGAGAGGAAACGAGGGACAGGTGAAAGCAATAAGGACGGGGAGTGGTACAAATAAGATGTGGGGACTAGAAAGAGAGCAAGGGAGGAAAGGGGAAGGGAAGACTGGACGGGAATCGGGACAGAGGGGACAGACGCAAAGTTCTGGGATAACGGGAAAGAAATGGAAAAGTGAGACAGAACTAATATTCAGGGAATAGGGAGTGGTGTTTACGGGGAGAAGGCGAGGCGACCGTGACAGTACCCCTCTCCTCACGCCGAATCCCCTCCTGGGGATTCCTGGGCACATGCCCCCGTCTGACAGGGCATGACGGTGGCAGCTGGCGAGGGGGGCAGCCCGGGCCGGGTGATCCGGCCGTGCGTGGTGGAATTCATCCATCAACTCTTGACTGAGGATGTCGCGGGCCAGTACCCAGCAACACTCCTCAGGACCATACCCCTCCCACTCGACGAGGCACTCCAGCCCACCCCCGTTGGGAGTCCACCAAGGAGCGCACTCGGTGGGCAAGAACACCGTGGACGTTGAGGGCTTCAGGCGGTGTGACGGCCACCTCGCCCTCGTGCAGGGGACTGGGATGGACGGGTCTGAGGAGGGAAACAGGAAACAGGAATTTTAAGGTCAGGAGGTAACTGTAACTTAAAAGAAACGGGGTTAACTTGTTAACAACCGAGGTGGAAGGATGGGCTCAGGCTCCCCCGCGTCCTTCTCCGTCCCGAACTGTCGGGACAGGGCGTCTGCTTTACCGTTCAGCCTCCCCGGACGGTACGAGATCTGGAAGTTGAACCGCATGAAAAACAGAGCCAACCGCGCCTGCCTGGGGTTTAACCTCTTAGCTTTCCGGACGTGTTCCAAGTTGCGGTGATTGGTCAGCACTATGAAGGGATGCTGGGCTCCTTCTAACAGATGACGCCACTCCTCCAATGTCGACTTCACAGCAAGCAGCTCGCGTTTGCCGACGTCGTAGTTCCACTCCACTTCCGTCAGCTTCCTAGAAAAATAAGCACAGGGGTGTAATTTCCTGGGGAAGCCATGGTGTTGGGACAGGACTGCCCCGATCCCCACCTCCGAGGCATCTACCTCCACCGTGTACTGTCATTCTGGATCGGGCATTAGCAGTACCGGGGCTGATGTGAAAGCCTGTTTTATTTCTTGGAAGGCCTCCCGTCCTACCCGATTGAACACGATCTTTTTTGGTTTGCCTCGGAGGAGGGATGTTATGGGGGCAGCCACTGTGCTGTAGTTTTTTAAAACCGCTGATAGTAGTTGGCGAACCCCAGGAACCGTTGCACCTTCGCCTCCTCCATCACGATCCCCGCTTGGCTGTTGTGGTGACCGAGAAACGTGACCTCCCGCTGGTGGAATTCACATTTCTCGGCCTTCGCATACAACCCATGCTCTAGCAAACGGGAGAGGACCTGCCGCACGTGAGCCACATGCTCCTTAAATGTGCGGGAGTATATCGATATGTCGTCTATATATACGACTACGAATTGGTTTAACATGTCTCTTAGGACATCATTAACGAAGCCTTGGAATACCGCGGGGGCATTTGCCAACCCGTATGGCATAACTAAGTATTTGAAATGGCCAGAGGCCATGCTGAACGCTGTTTTCCACTCGTCCCCCTCCCGAATGCGCACCTGGTTGTATGCGCTCCGGAGATCCAGCTTCGTGAAGAAGGTGGATCCCCGGAGCTGCTCGATAGTGGCGGGGATCAAAGGCAGAGGATATGTGTACATCACCGTGACATCATTGAGCCCACGGTAGTCTATACATGGCCGGAGACCCCCATCCTTCTTCTCGATAAAGAAGAAGCTGGCAGAGACGGGGGAGCGCAATCGCCTGATGAACCCATGCTCCAGCATCTCGGTCACGTATTTCTCCATTGCCCGGGTTTCTGGCTCGGACAATGGGTAAATACGCGACCGAGGAGGGGATTTACCCTTCACCAGGTCGATCACGCAGTCCCAGGGTCTGTGCGGAGGGAGGCGGGTTGCCCTTGACACTGAAAACGCCTCCTCTAAATCGCCCTATTGCGGGGGAATATCGATAGGGGAAGTGGACAAGGGACTCTCGATTGAGGTGGAGTGCACGGGAAGGGCCTGAACAGAACACGTCCTTGTACAGGATGGGGACCAGGAAATAATGGTGTGCAGGAGTCAGTCTACGTGGGGGTTGTGAACACATAACCAGGGGATGCCTAATACTATTTGGTGGTTGGACAGTGAGGGAAATGGGGACAGTGATGGTACTAAGGGGGGCGTTACTGATTGGGTGGCCGTCAAGGGCATGAACCGGGACAGGTCTGGTCAAGGGATGAGTGGGGATGTTGAGGGACAAAACTAAGGACTGTGATATAAAGTTCCCCTTCGACCCCGAATCTAAAAGGGTGCAAATAGAACACACAGAGTTAGACACAGACAATGTAGCTGGGATAACAAACTGATGGATTAACATGAAATCTGTGACCTGAGTCAGGGAGGATGAAGTGGGTCGCCGCGGACACTGAAGGCGCCAATGTCCCGTCTGTCCACAGTAAAAGCACGCCCCTGCCTGTTGCCGTTGGTCCCTCCAGGACGCCCCCAGTTGCATGGGCTTGGGCGCGGGCTCTCCAGGGGCAGGGACGACCGCAGGGGCGGTGCATCTTTGGGACTGGTAATTCTGGCGGGGGGGTGAAGCCGGGTGGCGTGCCGGCTTCGATACTCCGGACTTCTCTTTGAGGTGCACGTCCAGGGCTGTGGCCAGCCGAATAAACTCGTCTAACCCCAGCCCAACGTCACGACATGCAAGCTCGGTCTTAATGTCGGAGCTCAGTCCCTCTCAAAACAGGGTGAGGAGAGCCTCCTCATTCCAGTCTCTGTCCGCGGCCAGGATGTGGAATTCAATGGCATAGTCACAGACAGTCCCCGTGCCCTGTCGCAGGCGCAGCAGCCGGTGGCCGCTGTTCTGCCCCTGCCCCGGATGTTCGAAAACGGTCTGGTACGACTGAGTAAACGCAGTGTAGTCCGTGGTGGACCCGCCCCCGGTCCTCCAGACGGCCGCTGCCCAGTCCTGAGCCCGCCCTGTCAGCCTCTGGATCACTGTTGAAACCTTCTGGGCATCTGTCAGTCCCGGGTTTTCTGCGAAATACAAATCACAGGCCAGTTTGAAGTTTCTCCACCCGTTCGGGTCTCCCGTGTACCGTTCTGGAAGAGACGAGTGGTGGGCTCTTTCTGGCAGGGAAGGCACTGGCAGCGGCGCGGGTGCTGGAGGGGGCGTGGGGGGTTCAGCGGTCTTCGGGAGGCGGACCAGGATCTGCTGCACGGCCTGAGTGAGCGCCATGAGCTGCTGGTGGTGGATAGGGGACGCCCGGTCTCCAGGCAGGGGGATTGCCGAGGCGTCCTGGGATGGCGGTGGGTGTCCGCATTCTGTCATAGCGTAAAGGGAAGGGGAGGACACCAGGGCTGAATGGACCACAGGTTTTAATACACAAATAGAAATCCAATCAAACACAGGGGGGTTTAACCCGACTCAGGACACTAGGAAAATCAAACCAAAAACACAGAACTGAATAACTAAACAAAGGGGCAAGGCTCGTGCCTCCTACTATTTACACACACAAAATCCCAGAGCTCACCGAAGAGCGGGGAGTCAACACGGGGAACCCAGAATCCAGTGCGAACACAGAGCGCATAAAGCAGAACCTCAAATATACTCTGCGGCACGAGCCTGCAACGAAAAATGAACAGAAACAAACAGATAAACAAGCAGGACATAAAACATAGAGCTGGGGCTGACACACAGACAAAGACATGCATTCAAAGACAAATATGGACACAGGGAACTGGGGCCGGACCGGGGTTTAAAAAATAGAGAGGAAACGAGGGACAGGTGAAAGTAATAAGGACGGGGAGTGATACAAATAAGACGTGGGGACTAGAAAGGGAGCAAGGGAGGAAAGGGAAAGGGAGGACTGGAAGGGAATCGGGACAGAGGGGACGGGCGCGATATCCTGGGATAACAGAAAAGAAACGGTAAAGCGAGACAGAACTAATATTCAGGGGATAGGGAGCGGTGTGGACGGGAGGAAGGCAAGGCGACCGTGACAACACCTCCCCACACACACTCCCGGATAGTACTCAAAAAAAAATTCAAGGTTGGCATTTTAACTATTATTTCTTTCCTATAGGGACTTGAAAATGTCAGTTGCGTTGCTTTCCATTGAGGGGGACAATTGTCTCAGATTTAATTAAAAATATCTTAATTTGTGTTCCAAAGATGAACAAAGGTTTTACAGGTTTTGAACGACATGGGTGAGTCGTTTAATGATTAATGACAATGAAATCCCATTTTTTGGTGAATTAAACCTTTGACACAACTTCAAGAAATAGGCCATCCAAAAATTCAAAATCTGTCATGTATCTTTGAGCTATTCTAAACCATGTAAAATAAAATCCAGTTAAACAAAATACTTTTGGCATTTTTTTCCTCCATAATGTGGAAGTCATTGAGAACCAATGCTCTTTGGTTTACTCATTCTTTGCAATATATTCTTTTATTAAAGTAGAAGAAATACATTTATTCAGGGTTTTTTTTTCAGCAAATGCTTTTGAACTATTGTACTAGTTTTATAAAATTTTGCGCATGCTTATGTTTGTCTGACTGATGTTTGTGCAAATGTTTTGTTGGAATCAACCCACACACCGGCACCAAGACAGGCACATCAAAGGTTGGAGCAAAAAAAGTGGGAAGGTCTCAGAGAAGAGGAACAACACAGTCCATCCTCATGTGTGTTCTCTTCTCAGAAGGCTAATGGACTTTGAGTGGTTAAGCATGTAAGTTTACAAATGTAAACCATGTTTCAAAAATGGCTAAATGTATTCTAGGTTTAATGAATCAGCACAGTCAGTAGCATTTGTGACAGATTTAAACATTTATTTATTTTAAGCAGAAATACTGTATGACTTGCTGTGAGTTTTAACTGAAGTCAGATTCGTTTTGGTACCAAAATGCCATTTTGTTGTTTGAGATTAAAGGAATTGCCATCAAAGGTTGGAGCAAAAAAAAGTGGGAAGGTCTCCGAGAAGAGGAACAACACAGTCAATCCTCATGTGTGTTCTCTTCTCAGAAGGCTAAAGGACTTTGAATGATTAAGCATGTAAGTTTACAAATGTATCAAAACTACACCTACAGGAGAAGCCATCTATAAAATGACCCTTGCTTTCAAACTTGTTCTTTGGTCATGTTAAATAAAAAGCTGGTCAATTTACAAAAAATGTTAAAGAATGTTAAATGTTTCAAAAATGGCTAAATGTATTCTAGGTTTTTTAACTGAAGTCAGATTCGTTTTGGTACCAAAATGCCATTCTGTTGTTTGATATTAAAGGGATTGCCATCATTTACTCACCTTCAGTTGTTCCAAAATTCTGAGTTTCTTTCTTGTTTTAAGATATTTTTAAATGTTGTTAACCAGACAGTTGACAGTAGCCACTGACTTCCATATTTTTGCCATATTATGGAAGTCAATGGCTACGTAACTTGTCTGGTTACAAACGTCATTAAAATATAATCTTTTGTATTCAGCACAAAAAATAAACTCAAACAACTTAAGGGAGAGTAAATAATGACCATTTTTATTTTTAGGCAAACAGTCCCTTTAACTATTATTTAACTATTGCTTTATTGAGTTGTTTGTAGTTGTTTTGTAACAGCTGAAGTGTTTCTGTAATTGAAAAAGTAAAAAAGTAAAATACTAGTGACAGTGCTGAAGTGTTGTCAGGTGTCAGCTTTAATAAACAGTTTTCTAACAACAGCTTTGAATTTGAGTGATTATTTTTTAAAATGTTTGTTTTAATGCATTCACATCAGTATAATGGCAAAGAGCACAGTACAGTTCACAGTTAAAATAGTTATTTACAGGAATTTCATAGTAAAAATGTTACAGCTACATCTTGTCTTTTGTTGAATTCACAGGATTTTATTGGCAACTTTTGTTGCCAGGTATGTACTGTAATTTAGCGTAATTACAAAAAAACCCTGTAATGCCTTTTTACAAGTTTAATTTTATAATCCTGTAAAAAAACAAAACAAAAAAAACCTGTATTCTGCAAACATCAATTTATTGTAAATTGCTAAGTAGTATTATACTGTAATTCATTTTACAGCAATTAGCGGCTATTTTACAGGATTTTATTGGCAACTTTTTTGCCAGTAAATTATTGTAAATTCTACAGTATGTTCTTTACAGTGTGTGGTTACATTCTGGAGAACCTCAGCAATAATTTTGTGTAAAAATTATGTGACAAAAATCTATTTTCAGAGGTCTTCAAACAAAGTAAAAAACAGGCCATAAATATATCTGAGCAAGATAAAAAAAAATGGAACCTTGTAAACATATGTTTTGGCTACAAAAATGTAAGCAGAGCATTCAGAAATGTTATGTAGATTCAATACAAATTGTAAAAAAGTAAGCCAGTGGGTGATGGGTGTATCTCATCTGTAACTTTCAGACAATGACTGTCAATGGCTGTTATTGTCTGCCTGCCCCGATCCCAAAGCTCTACAAGGCACTGCAAACAAAAGTCCCAAAATGGAAAAGTTTAAATTAAAATCTTTCTACACAAAAAGCAGAGTATCCATCATTCACACTGAATCTGTTACAATAATTTACACCTTTTCAGTTTCTGTCTGCATATCTTTATAGCAACACCTGACATCATTCACACCCAGTTCTGCCTATAAGCAAACCAAAAAGGCATGAAGCATGATTAGCCTATTTATCCTAACGTTTCAAGATTCAATATTCTTTATTGGTCACATGCATACAAGTACAACAAACAGTGAAATGTATCCTGAACCACTCCTTTTGACTGTGCAAACATTAGAAATAGTAAGTTGCTTTATCAGGGTTTATACAGAGATTCTTAAGTTGAATTTACTACCTTTTTACTACCTTCACAATATTTTTTACTACCAGCACGACTTCAAGCTTCAACTGTTGCAGTGAAAAGTGTGAAGTAAAGTAACAAGTAAAAGTATTGAAATATCTCGAATTAATAACATATTTCCTCACAATTTAACGAGATAATTATAACTTTATTCCAACACTGGACACAAAAACTGGTCAAATAGAGAGAGAGAGAGACAGACAGACAGACAGACAGAACCAGAGAGAGAGAGAGAGAGAGAGAGAGAGAGAGAGGGACTGACAGACAGACAGGTAGAGAACCAGAGAGAGAGAGAGAGAGAGGCACTGACAGACAGACAGGTAGAGAACCAGAGAGAGAGAGAGAAAGAAAAGAGACAATCAGAAAGGGGCTCTGTAGGGGTGTGTGTGTGTGTGTGTGTGTGTTAGGGCAAGCGAGTGAGCTACATTTAACCCTTTTGTGCAGAAGCGCCCTCTAGCGGGCCTGCGCGCGATTTCGTATTGAAATCTAAACCTTGCTAGTTAAGTATTCCTCCAATTATCAACATAGAGCCAACATAACCAACTAGTCATTTTTTTCTAACATGTCAACTATGTGCATATGTAATTTGGGTAACTCTAATGCAGTAGTTACCTAGAAAAAGCTATATTGAGATAGCTTAGCATTTAGCTCATGTTTACACCAGAAGAAGCCTCGTTTTAAAACGGAGATCTTTAAACATGTTTAAGAAGCAAGTTAAGATCATATACAGTGGGGCAAAAAAGTATTTAGTCAGCCAACAATTGTGCAAGTTCTCCCACTTAAAAAGATGAGAGAGGCCTGTAATTTTCACCATAGGTATACCTCAACTATGAGA
>JBBPDC010171003.1:0-17084 GCA_037974485.1 Hemigrammopetersius urotaenia | reverse complement strand
CTCTTTCTCTCCGTTTCTCTCGGGGTCCCACAGGCTGAAGCGAAGTCTCGCGGGACTCGGCGGGAGTTGAGGTCCCGCGCAGCAGCGTCTTTTAGCTGCAGGGTTTTACGCGGCCGGGGGACACAAAAAATCATTTTATTTAAACATTTGCAAATTTATTTATCGTTTATTTCTAACTGGGGGGCGTTGAGGTGGCTGTTCGCTGCAGGAGAGCGCGGGACTGCGTATATGTGCGCTGTTGTTGTGCTAGCGCTAACCGGCTAACGATAACGCTAGCGTCCTCGTTTGTTTTTGTTTACTAATTGTTTCATTGTAATTGGTCAAAATGGGCTATCTAAAGTTAATCGAAATAGAAAACTTCAAATCATACAAAGGAAGGCAGATAATCGGTCCTTTCCACAAGTTCACCGCAATTATCGGTCCGAACGGATCAGGTAGGAAAAGCTAAAGCTAAGCTAAGTGTGTTGCATTCAAATGATATTTATTTAAATGTTATTTTATTTCAACTGAGATATTTAGACCAGTGAGAACAACTGCGAAGTCTGCTGTGACAGTTTTGCTTCTGGATTGCAAGTCATTGTTGTAGCAGTTTTTGTTTATTTATATTAAAACCCCATTTTGTGTTAAGTTTTTGGGAGTTCCTTGTAAATGTGTGTGGAAACAGACGTCTACATCTAAAATCTTCACAGAAAGTTATGGTTATGGCTGCACCACCTGCTATGTTCTGCCATAGTTTTAAGAAGCCCGTGGTCTTTAAACCAAATCAGTTAATGTAGGGATCCATGCAGGTTGTCGTGAGGCAAAATAGCTCCCAAAGAAAAGTCATTTAGTTCTGATTCTCCACTATTTTTCCATAATCAATATCCCTATAAACACTGGGGTCGTTCGTGAATAAAAC
Organism: Hemigrammopetersius urotaenia; assembly: GCA_037974485.1. Lineage (NCBI taxonomy): Eukaryota > Metazoa > Chordata > Actinopteri > Characiformes > Alestidae > Hemigrammopetersius > Hemigrammopetersius urotaenia. Next base: position 16,186 of record JBBPDC010171003.1, on the reverse strand, counting down.
GGCTGTTTGTCATGGTGACGTCTGGTTCTGTTCTCTGCAGTTTTAGAACAAGTATATTTGTTATCTAGACCAGATCCTGTTCATGTTAACTGTGCATTGATCAGACTAGACTGAATGGCATCAGCGTCCGTTTGGTGCTGGCAGGAACATCCTCTCTTTGTACAGCAACTGTTCCTCAAAAATAATTTCTGTGGATTATGTGAATGTATTGACAGCTGAAAGTTGCCATGGGGGCTTGTCAGGGCTGCTTGCCTTAATGACGCATGTACTCGTGTCTTTAGGCAAATCTAACCTTATGGACGCCATCAGCTTCGTCCTGGCAGAAAAGACCAGCAACCTGCGTGTGAAAACACTGAAGGACCTGATTCACGGCGCTCCGGTTGGTAAGCCGGCAGCCAATCGTGCCTATGTCAGTATGGTGTACCAGGAGGACAATGCCGAGGAGTGTACCTTCAGCAGAATCATCATAGGTATGATAACACATTCAGAGAGATGAATATGGGATCGAATGTAAAGGAGAGGTAATAAACAGGTTTGTAAGTCAGATCACCAGTTACTAAAGCTTGTTATACTCAGAAAAGCCTTTTATGACAGTTTATCATAGTGCACCCCTCTTTCTATTTAATTAATCACAGTAACATTCTTAACGCTAATGTTTTACCATTATTGTTTTATTTCCTTTTTCATAATTTATTATCATTATTATTATATATTATTTGGTGCCACTTCTCTTCCGAGCCCATATTGCATTTGGGCAAACTTACAACAAAAAATGTTCTTTAATATCTGGTGCGGTGTGTGTTCAGATTTTTGATCAATGTTGATCATTTAGAAGTTCGATATTTGTGGTCAAGTCACCTCTGTAATGAATGAGAGGGGCATCAAAATGGAACTGCTATGCTGTTGCTCTTTTACAATCATAACCACATAAGAACGCCATAGTAACCACCTGGTAACAACCATAGTTATAGTAATCGTGCGTTGAACTGTGAGTTTCTGTTGAAAATGCAATCTAATTTAATAATAATTTTAACTCTCCCCCTCTCAAGTGGAAATCTCTGTTTTTCCTGTTCTACTCCTTTTGCAGGTTCTTCGTCAGAATATCGCATTAACAATAAAGTGGTGGGTCTGTCTGACTACAGTGAGGCTCTGGAGAAGTTGGGAATTCTCATTAAGGCCAGGAACTTCCTGGTTTTTCAGGTCAGATGTATGTTTGTAACTTGTTTGTGGGGTTTAAACTAGAGCTGCACAATAGATCGTCTGTTAATTGACAGTGCAGTGTTGGTCTGTGCATTGCTGATATTACAAGAGGCTGCAATATGCAAATTAGTCCCCAACCATTTACAGCATTTCTAATAGGGTTAATAATCACACGTCCAGGTGAATTATTAGATGTGCAATCCAAAAATAATCTTTATATGTTAAAGACCCTTATTGGTTAAGATGTTTTAAAAGGGCCATATTCTATGTTTCCCTTCCATTTTCCCTGATGTTTGATGGGTTTGTGAACCAAAAAGATTTCATAAACATAATTCATTCTTACATGACCATTTTCCATCTATAGAATTAAACAGGTTGCTTATGTTACCATGCCTTTACGACTGATATGCGGAAATTATCTCTCTTCTAATTGGCTGCCCTGTACTGCAGCTCGTTCCGAAGACAAGGGGCTGAAACACTCCTTAGATCTTCTGCTGTAGGCTGAATAAAGGAAAAAAATTGCAAATATGTTTTTTGAAAGTAGGCTATTTGTGTTGCGTAGTTGCCTTATTATGGACTGTGTGGACAGGGCAGTGAATAAGTACAGATTATAAGCCCTTTTTAATTCCAGTGGTTATATGGGCTCTTAAATAAATTGAAAGACTTCACAATCGCAGTATGCAGCAGTAAACTTGCAATTCTGATATCCGGTTCATATTGTGCACCTCTAGTTTAAATGCTAAAATTCAGATCTTTACCCTGTCCAGTTAGTGATGAACTGTAGCTGTTTCTAGAAAGGTCTTCTACACAAACTGTGCAGAATCATGTCATGCTGCTGTTCTGTCCTCAGGGAGCTGTGGAGTCCATTGCCATGAAGAACCCAAAGGAGAGAACAGCTCTGTTTGAGGAAATCTCGCGCTCTGGGGAGCTGGCTCAGGAATACGACCGCCGCAAGAAGGAGATGGTAAAGGCTGAGGAGGACACTCAGTTTAACTACCACCGCAAGAAGAACATCGCTGCTGAGCGGAAGGAGGCCAAGCAGGAGAAAGAGGAGGTGCTCTATTGTATTTGAGCATTTTTAATATTTCTGATTCTCTCATTTTCTAAATTAATTTGCAGTAAAGTGCTCATGTGAGACTGTCCAGCAGCTGTTTGACACAAAAGACAGAAAAGACAAAAACAGTGGTGTGAAGACAATCCGACCTGAGAGTTCCCGACCACTGGGCAGTTTGTGTTTACATGGTTTTATGTGGTGCCAGTAATGACCTATCGTTTTTTATTTTTCGCTTAAGGCTCTTTATTTTGTTTTTTCGTCATGTTTACACTGAGAGACTCTGGAAGTGAGTTTGGTGGGGAAGCAGTAGAGAGTTGTGTGGATTGGTGATGTAGCTCATCACTGACAGTGACCGAGCCGGCTGGAAAGTTGGTTCAGCTACTCTCACAATGCAGCACTCAACAAGTCTGCCGTGATAGAAATGAACAGATGCTTTTTTTTTTTCTCGTATCCTGACTGTTAAGTGTGTAAATGATGATCAGTGCCTGTTTATCTCGATGTGTTATAAACAGTCTGTGTTGATGTAAATGATGAGGCCCAGACCTCTTTAACCAGAAACCTCTTTTTGTTACTCTGGCTTTCTAGAGAATGTCCCATTATAAACAACCCCCGCAAACTGGTTGTTCATTTGCAAGTTATAATTTTGCTGCCTCAGTGTTTTTCTTCGAGTTGTACAGATTTCATTCGGTCATTGTGATTTTTCGCTGTCTAGGCTGAGGATGAGAAAACTACTTCACAGTGGAATAAGAACAACTCAGAGCAGCAGTTACTGATTTTATACTGCAGAGATATAGAAACCAGTGCCTGACTGACTTTTACTTCTGAACAGCTTCTCATCCTCCTGTGGTCCTTTTGTGTCAGGCTGAGCGTTATCAAAGGCTGAAGGATGAGGTGGTGCGAGCTCATGTGCAGCTGCAGCTCTTTAAGCTCTACCATAACGAATCTGAGATTGAGAAGCTGAACCGGGAGCTCGGCCAGCGCAACAAGGAGATCGAGAAAGATCGCAAGCGCATGGACCGCGTGGAGGAGGAGCTGAAGGAGAAGAAGAAGGAGCTGGGCAGGATGATGAGAGACCAGCAAACTGTGGAGAAGGAGATTAAGTGAGTGATTCAGCACAATACCGGTCATGTGTGTCTGAACAATAAAAACGTAACCATCATATTAATATGTGTGTCCCTAAACTGATCTGGGTCAAATACTTTATCAAAACTCTGTTGTGATGTGTGTATAATGATGTGTGTGTATGCAGTGATCTGTATAATTTACTTTAATACATGTAATAATTATTAATTAATTATGTTTTGAGCATGATGTTCCTCCACAATATGAAACCAGAACATTTCCAAACATCTCTCCAGTGGTCTTTAGTGGTGGACCGATACGTGGTCCAGTAGAGTGTGCTGGGTTGGGACATCCTGACCGATCCAGCTGAGAGTGGCTGGACTGTTCCTTTAAGTTGTTTCATTGATTGTTTTTTTTTTTTTTTTCTGAAAGGGAGAAGGATGCCGAGCTGAACCAGAAAAGGCCGCAGTACATCAAGGCCAAAGAAAACACTGCTCACAAGATTAAGAAACTGGAGGCGGCGCGGAAGTCACTGCAGAACGCCCAGAAGTGCTACAAGAAGCGCAAGGCGGACATGGACGAGTTGGACCGTGAGCAGAAAGCCGTTGAGATGGCCAGACAGGAGTTTGATGAGCGGATGGAGGAGGAGGCGCAGAGCCAGGGCCAGGACCTCCAGCTGGAGGAAAACCAGGTGACTTACACTAAATATTCACTGAATTCCTTACTGATTGTTTAGTTAGGTTTCTATGAACGTGTTCCATATCCCGAGCTAGACTGCGTCTGCTGAAACCTGGTCCAGAACAGCACCCCTGGTTTTCCAGAGCTTTGCTTTGCTTCCGATAAATTGATATTTTACACATTGTGTGAGTTTTGTGATGGTTTGATTGCAACCCTTAGCCATCATAAAGAGGTATGAAAACTGCTGTTTTTGTAGCTTGTTGTCCATGTATGTACTGTATGGATTGGGAGAGTAAATGTACCATTTGAAACAATATTCACAGACTTAAGTGCAGCCTTTAATATATTTAAAGGCAGTAAATTTGTAGTAAAATTGCAATACTAATATTTTGTCCAAAATGAGCAGCTCTGACTCTGGCCGTGTTCTGGCCAGTCACATATGGGATTAGTCGCCCTGTTTCAAACACTGATTGGTTAGAGGCTCATTTGCATATCGCATTTTTCAGTGTTTGGGTATCGTGATAATGATTAACATATGATATATTGTGCAGCTCTAGTCACAGCACACAGACATTTCCAGCTATTTGCAAATGTAACCGTCAAATGCTTCAGTATCGGAAAGGCTGATTCTGCATTAATGAATGAGGCATAATAAACTGTACAGTCCTGTCAGGTTCTTCAGTGAAGAATAAACGGTTGATCTTCCTGTTTTCTCTGGCTCTTTGTGCAGGTCAAAGCGTATCATCGCCTAAAGGAGGAGGCCAGTAAACGAGCGGCCACCCTCGCTCAGGAGCTAGAGAAGTTCAACCGCGACCAGAAGGCTGATCAGGACCGTCTGGATCTGGAGGAGAGGAAGAAAGTGGAGACTGAGGTAAAGAGGAGGAAGAAAAAATGTCACATGGAGAAGGTGGCAGTGCATCTCAAGAACAGCTTCACGAGTGTTTTCTTTTCTGTAGGCCAAGATCAAACAGAAAATCAGAGAGATTGAGGAGAACCAGAAACGTATTGAAAAGCTGGAGGATTACATCACCACCAGCAGGTACAGCACCCGTCTAAACAACTGCACATACACTTACAACCAGTACAGAGTTCCACAACACTGCCCAGCACTCTGCTTCAGTTATTACCAGTAAAAAGTTCCAGAACACTCCACAGCACTCTGCTTCAGTTTCAAGACTTTCCTTTCTCTGTCCTACAGGCAGTCTCTGGATGAGCAGAAGAGAATGGAAGAGGAGCTCACGGAGGAGGTGGAGCAAGCCAAGAGGAGGATTGATGAAATTAATATGGAGCTCAACCAGGTACTGATGCACACTCCTGGCAGAGCTGGAGAAACATCTTGGTTTGATTTTATCAAAGAGTTTTACCAAATAGATTACACTCTGCTCAAGTGTGTACATTTAGAAATTCTGATTTAAAGCGAATTCATTTTTAAAATCACTAAAATAACTGTTCTTACAGCTCTCTAACAGAATACATGTTCCATTTATTTAAATGTTCCTGATCGTACTGATCTCTTCCTCCTCGTCCTTCAGGTGATGGAGCAGCTTGGTGATGCTCGTATTGACAGACAGGAGAACAGCAGACAGCAGCGCAAAGCTGAGATCATGGAGAGCATTAAGAGACTTTACCCTGGATCAGTGGTATGACATCCTATGCAGTATATTTGATTGAACTCTTCATTGTCATATTTTCAAAGTACAATAAAATTTCGACTTGAATGTTTTTCCACAGATAATTAACATTAATGAGGAGTGATCGATTGTGTGGATTGATCAGTGTGGAGGTTGGAGAGGTAATTTCTTGTCAAATCTGTTTCTCGTTGTGTCTTTCTCAGTATGGGAGGCTTATTGACCTCTGCCAGCCCACACAGAAGAAGTACCAGATTGCTGTGACTAAAGTGCTGGGCAAAAACATGGATGCCATCATCGTGGACTCTGAGAAGACTGGCCGTGACTGCATCCAGTACATCAAAGAGCAAAGAGGAGAGCCCGAGACCTTCCTGCCCCTCGACTACCTGGAGGTGCTGCTCTTTTCACCTCATCTTTACACTTTCATTGATCTTTACATCTGCACCTCCCGGAAAATCCAGACCGATCCAAGCCAGGCAGTTTTAAAACAGAGTGTCTCAGAACACTTAGAGTGCTGTGATAAAGTATTTGCTCCCTTACTGACACTAAAATGTTTCAGATTACCTAACCAATTTAAATATTAACCAAAGGTTACCCATCTAAACACAAAATGCAGTTTTTAAGTCATGAGTTTATTTATTAAGGAAAAAAAACTACCCAAACCTACATGGCCCTATGTAACAATAATTGCTCCCCTAAACCTAATAAGTGGTTGTGCCACCCTTAGCAGCAACAACTGCAATTAAGCCTTTGCAATAACTGACAATGAGTCTTTCACATCGCTGCGGAGGAACTCTTCTTTGGAGAATTGTTCTAATTCAGCCATATAGGAGGGCTTCTGAGCGTGGCCCCTAAGGTCATGCCACAACATCTCGGCAGAATTCAAGCCCGGACTGCCAGGAACACAGCGAGCAGCATGTGGGGACGGTACCTTGCTCAGGATACCTCAGAGGTATCAGAATCAGAATCAGAGAACTTTATTTATCCCGGAGGAAATTGTTCACATCACGACTGCACACTCACACAAGACAGAACAATATAAAATAACTGAATATATAATAAAATATACTCAGACTAGGAATATATTAAGAAAAGAAATATAGTACAACTTACCCGTAATAAAAAGTATACTAAGAGGAGAATATAGTTTAAGTTAAAATTAAAGCACCCTGTACTCGGTACTTAGACTTCCTGATCGCCGGGCAAACGCCCTAACCACTAGGCTACCAGCCTAGACACACATTTGAATATAATTATGAAATGTCAGATGCCCTTTAAACTGCATCCCAGTTTGGGACAGACAGATCAGAATCGACCCGGACTAATGGATGGTAGAAAATGTATTTCCTGTCCTGTTGGGATTTTGGAGATGTAAGATTTTATTCTGAACATGGGTTCATTCGTGATGATTAACAGGTCAAGCCGACAGATGAGAAGCTGCGTGAGCTGCGAGGGGCCAAACTGGTGATTGATGTGATTCGCTACGAGCCACCACAGATAAAGAAGGCATTGCAGTACGCCTGTGGAAATGCCCTTGTCTGTGAGAACGTGGAAGACGCTCGTAGGATTGCCTTCGGTGGACCCTACAGACACAAGGTACCGCGTGAAATTTATCAACCCCAACTTCATTTGGGGATTCCTTTTATTAGCCTCAGTGATGTTATTTTAATCCTCTATGATCTGGAAGTGTAAATGTCTGGGCACTCATTTCCAGTAGTGCTAAAGTTATCTGTTTTGTTTTGTTTCTCCAGACTGTGGCACTTGATGGGACTCTGTTCCAGAAGTCAGGAGTGATTTCTGGAGGTGCCAGTGATCTGAAGGCTAAAGCTCGGCGTTGGGACGAGAAAGCTGTGGACAAGCTGAAGGACAGGAAGGAGAAGCTCACGGAGGAGCTGAAGGTGAATGTGTTCTTGCTGCTGTTTGCTTTGTCAGGTCAGGCCTGCCACTTGCAACTTGTTCTGGATGCAATTTTTTTTTCCAATTCAGGAGCAAATGAAGGCAAAAAGGAAGGAGGCAGAGCTGCGGCAGGTGCAATCGCAGGCTCATGGGCTGCAGATGAGACTGAAATACTCTCAGAGCGACCTGGAACAGACCAAAACCCGTCACTTGTCCCTAAACATGCAGGTAAACAGCACACCTACACCAGACTGTGTGTGAGTAAATGTGAGAGTGTGTGTACACTGCTGTCTGTATGGTGTTTTTGGTGCTGCCCTCTGCTGATCTCCTGCTGCTGAATTTCAGGAAAAGTCTAAGCTGGAGAGTGAACTGGCCAATTTCAGTCCTCGAATCAACGACATCAAGAGGATCATCCAGTCCCGTGAGAGAGACATGAAGGAGCTCAAAGACCGCATGAACCTGGTAAATCACACAGACCAGACCACACCATCACACCCAGTTCCCCATCCTGAACACTACAGACCACATCACACATGCATCCGTGTACACGGACGATGGGGGGGGATGCAGACTGAAGGCCTGTGTGTTAATTCAGTGATTGCCATTTTCCAGGTGGAGGACGAGGTGTTTGTGGAGTTCTGTAAAGAGATCGGAGTCCGAAATATCCGTGAGTTCGAGGAGGAGAAAGTAAAGAGACAGAATGAAATTGCCAAGAAACGGTTGGTTCTGTTCATAACCACATAGTTCATATTTTAAATGGACAAAGTCAGGGAAACTGCATAATGAATTTTTTTAACCTTTTTTTCTGATTGCCTTTCTCCCTGTCTTTTCCTCTCCCTCCAGCTTGGAGTTTGAAACCCAGAAGACACGTCTGGCCATCCAGCTGGACTATGAGAAGAACCAGCTGAAGGAGGATCAGGAGAAAGTACTCATGTGGGAACAGACTGTCAAGAAGGATGAAAATGAAATTGAAAGACTGAAAAAGGTGAAGTGTACCCTCAGAACAGTTTGATTAGATTGATATGGGTCATGTAATTAACTTAAATCTCACAGATGAGAAGGTCCTGATCACTTTTATTATCCAACAGGAAATTCCGTTTGAAATACAACAAAAACACACTGATTGCTCTCAGATCAGTCTAAAGTAGTTCAGCTTCTTGTGGTCGACTGATCCGTCTTCTGCTTCATCCTCAACACTGACTTGTCCAAATTATTTTGACCAGGAGGAGCAGAGACATATGAAGATCATCGATGAGACCATGGCTCAACTGCAGGACCTGAAAAACCAACACTTGACCAAGAAGTCAGAGGTCAACGACAAAAACCATGAGATGGAGGAGATCCGCAAGAAGCTCGGTTCTGCCAACAAGTGAGCTCCTGCTTTCACTGCTTTCACTGCTGACAGGGATGCAGAGAACATGATTACCACTTAGTGTGTGTGTTTCAGAGAGCTGACTCAGCTTCAGAAGGAGGTTACAGCCATAGAGACCAAGCTGGAGCAGAAGCGCAGTGACAGACACAACCTTCTGCAGGCCTGCAAGATGCAGGACATCAAACTGCCCCTTAGATCTGGCACCATGGATGACATCAGCCAGGAGGAGGTGCTGTTCAACACATGTAACTTTCTTTAACATTATTTAACTGTAGCTTCTGCTCTTAGTGTGGATCAGTGGAAGTAAGATATGGTTTGTTACTCCTGCAGGGAAGCTCCCAGGAGGAAGTGAGCAACAGCCAGAAGACGTCCAGCAGCGTTCTGGCCAAAGAAGCTTTGATTGAGATTGACTACAACAGCCTGTCAGAGGACCTTAAGGTGAAGATTTACCAGCTTAGACTGGTTGTTTTTTTTTTTTTCCTCCAGTTGGTGGTGAATCAGACAGCAACTGTCTAAAATGTTGTTTATGTTGTGTCTTTTTAAAAAAACAAAAAAAAATATCTCCTTGTCAAAGAGATGACAAACGCCTTGTTGCTGGTGTGACTCATTTGACTTTGTCTTGTTGCTCGTTCAACTGGATGATCACATTAAAACCAATAGTGTGAGCTGTTTTCTATAGTTAGGGTGCCTTAGTAGTAATGAGCGAATAAAGGAGAAGATAAATACCCAATAAAGGCGTGTAACCAAAACATCAACTCTGCAGGGTCATTTGCTAGGGTTACTTTAACATGTCTCAGGTGGGTCAATAGTTCAGTGTTGCAAAATGTAAAGTTTTGTTTTACTGTGTCCAGCGGTGTCTAAAGGGTTAAACTGTTTCCTGTACTCCTAAAAACTGATATTGTTTTTCCACCTTCTGTGATACCAAACTTTTTTTTCCCCCTCAAAATTTCTATCCAAATGCACTGCACTTATGACTGTCTTAACCCTTTTCTTTGTTCTCTGTAACTCAGGACGCGCTGTCAGAGGAGGAGATAAAGGCGGAGATGAACACACTGCAGCAGAGGCTGAATGAGCAACAGAGCATTCTCCAGAGGATCAGTGCACCAAACATGAAGGCCATGGAGAAGCTGGAGAGTGTCAGAGACAAGTTCCAGGAGACTAGTGATGGTAAGGACAGAACACAGGAGTGTCAGAGAGACAGGTTTCAAACACTACTCACGTCTCACTGGTCCTTTAGGGACGTCTGTAAATAAAAACAACTCCTGCAGGTGAAACTTGCAGATCCAGACAGCCAAATCCTGCTCTTGTCTCAGAGATGTTGATGTAATATTATTATGATCTGTATTTCTTAATGCTCGTTTACTTTTTCAGAATTTGAAGCTGCAAGGAAGAGAGCTAAGAAGGCTAAGCAGGCATTTGAGCAGATAAAGAAAGAGAGATTTGATCGCTTCCATGCCTGCTTTGAGTCCGTATCCAACAACATTGATGAAATCTACAAAGCCTTGTCACGGAACAGCAGTGCTCAGGTGAGAATATCAGTCCTGCACACACACTGCTGGGGGCGTTGACTGTTCCAGAGCTGCTGTTAAAATTCTGTGGTTGTTTATTTGCAGGCTTTTCTTGGACCAGAGAACCCAGAGGAGCCTTACCTGGATGGCATCAACTATAACTGTGTAGCTCCTGGGAAGCGTTTCAGGCCAATGGATAACCTGTCAGGAGGAGAGAAGACTGTGGCGGCTCTGGCTCTTCTGTTCGCCATCCACAGGTCACACACCTGGAAAAATGGCAGCGATTGACATTTTCAGATTTTTATACCAAGTATGTTCAGAAGGTCTGATCCCAGCTCTGTTTCTCCAACAGCTACAAACCTGCTCCATTCTTTGTGCTTGATGAGATCGATGCAGCCCTGGACAACACAAACATCGGCAAGGTGGGTTTTCACAAATTCCCATCATCCCTGATTCAGTTACACACTCCACAACTTCTGTGGAAATGGAGGAAACAGATGGAATGGTTCTGGTACATATAAACCACAAACAGAAATATGTAATTCTAATTTTCCAACTGCACCATTGCTAGAACACTGTTCCCCAGGTATACAATATTTGTTTAAAGTTTTTCTGTTTGAGATTTAGAAGCCTGTCAGTGATTCCTTGTTTATCTAAAACTATTGCAGTGTTGAGTTTTGTTTTTTTATTAATGTAATGGTAGAAAATGGGGTTTGAAGCTGCAATTAAGTGTAAATAAGAACACACTCTAAAAAGACTTTGACACGCATGTGCTCTTTATTTACTGAATTTATCACATTGAAGGGGAAACCAATGTGTTGCCTTTCTCCCTGTCTTTTCCTCAAACTGCGTACGTCTATGATCCAAAATTATATCAACTGATGGGAATGATGCATCTTTCTTCATTAATAAATAATCATATCAACGCAAAAACGTCATGTAATGTTGGTAAACCTGTTCATTTAAACAGTTTTCTGGTGCTGAGATTGTGCTCGCGTTCGTGTTTGTCCTCTAGGTGGCGAATTACATCAAAGATCAGTCAGTTCAGAACTTTCAAGCTATCGTGATCTCGCTGAAGGAGGAGTTCTACACCAAGGCTGACTCACTTGTCGGGGTGTATCCTGAGGTCAGAATATTTACAAACACACGCACACAAAAACCTGTATCAACAACAGTTGTGGTTAGTGGGATTTCATGAATTTTTTTTTTTCTGTCTGCAGCAAGGAGACTGTGTTATCAGTAAGGTCCTTACCTTCGACCTCTCAGCCTACCCTGATGCTAATCCCAATCCCAATGAGTAATGGAATTCCACCCTCCCGTCCCAGCAGGAGCTCCAGTCTTTGCTGGAGGTTCAGGCGTAGTTTAGTCCAGGTATCCTGTTCCAGGAACAGTGATGTAAATGTCCCTTCCTTTAGTCCAGATCTAAACTTTTGCTCTGACTCTTCTTCTTTTCCACCCCTTACTCTTGCTTGGCTTTTTGCTGATGTATTAATAATCATGTTTTGATGGATTAATGACTTATGAGTTTGTATTTGTTACTAGTACTTTATTATTGCTTTTTAGAGAACCTGTCAAAACCTGTTTTCATGGGTGAAGAGCGAATGTGTGCTAGGGTATATCTGCTCCTTTGTGACTGATCATGTTTGTGTATCCACTTCTGTCTGCAGTTGTAAGTGTTTATATAAAATTATTGGCTTTCCTGAATAATAAACTTTTTACAACACTCATTGTTTTGGTTTGGTATGATAGTTAGAGCAGATCAGAAAAAAATGGATGAAATAAATCACAATGTTCCAGTATGAGGTGGTAATTATGTATTATGGAATTAAGAAGTTCAGGCACTCTGGACTGTTGTGTGTATGTTTCGAGCACCTCAGTTGAGGGTCTGGAGAAGGATTTGTGTTAATCCTTCAAGCTGGTCGGACTGAGACGATCTCCACAACTCACCCAAAACCACATTCTAACCAATGTATCTAAAACGCTTAGGAACACTAAATAAATAACCCGATCTGGTGGAGTCTGGCGTTCCAGCGGGTTCTGATGGGATGCGAGGGTCTCCTCCTGCAGGATGACCGTTCCCTGATGTGTTCCCTGTCTTGGATTTGGAACAATATCCTGAAGGTCTTGAACTCCTGAGGAGCGGTGAATTTGAAGAGCTTGAAGATCAATATAATGTGTTTTATAGCACTTTTTACAACCAGTGCCACAAAGCAGCTTTTCAGAATCCAGGACTGAGCCCCTAATGAGCAAGCCAAGGGAGACGGGTGAGGAAAAGCTCCCTACAGCTGGAGGAAGAAACCTCGGGTGAAACTAAAACTCGGTGAATCCAAAAGTCTATAGAGAAAATTAATAATAGAAGGCCTTGGTGTACAACGTCAACACTGTCGGACAGATTGGCCATCTATGACTAACAGTACAGTTGAGGTTCAGTAAAGGTAGTTTTTGTTAGAAGAGTAGCTTAAGAGTCTCTAGTCCACAACAACCATTTCCGCAGTTGCCCTTGAATCGGAGAGGATCAGATGGGAGTCAAAGCAGCCAAACCTGTTGAGGACACTTGGGCACGGGGCCCCAGTGAATGCAGATCCAGAATGAAGTGTGATCCCAATGGATAGACAAGGTGCTTGAGTTTTCAGGGTATAATTTATAACAAGAGTGCAATTTGAAACTCTGGCATACCTGACAATAGGAGCCTAGCTAGAAAGAGCAGAGCCGAGAGGTATGCTAGACATGAGAGCACTCTGGTGAAACCCCACTCCACTGTCAACAAACCTGAGTGAACATGAGCAGTGGTGGGATGACAGCACCAGCATCCCAGTTTACTAGAATTCTCTGTGCCCACAACCATCAAGCAGCAACAAAGCTGGTCTCAGTACTGTCTTCTATATCTTCCCTTTCACTCTTGATATCTGCCGGTCACAAATTACTCTTCTCCACCCATCCCACCACACAAATCACTCCTGCTGCTCTTCTGAAATGAAAACGTGAAAGTGACCATTCTGTCATATGTGAACGCACCACAGCACGAAATTCTTCCTCTACGTTTAACCCATTCATAAAGCGAAGCAGCGAAAAGCAACAAAATTCAACCATACAAATCACTCCTAAAACTCATCACCCATTACACCCTGCCTGCACTCTCTTCTACACCTCTCTTTCTCACTTCTTTCTACTGCTGTAGCCTTCTTAATTCTGGGGACAAGAAGATAGCCAGCACCTAGAAATCTTCTGTGTCAGCAACAGGAAGAGGTCAGGTGGAAGGCCAGAGGGTCCAGGTGGTGGACCCTGAGTGCACTTGCACACTGCCTCCACCTGGGGGCTCCGTAGGCAGTGTTTCTCCCTCAGAAACCAGAGATGTGTGTGTGTGTGTGCCAGTATGTGTTCTGTGTGCGCGCGCTTGCATAACATCTGACACGCCGGGTTCATGCGCGCGGACCCTCCGTGTCTCTAAAAATATTTTGCGTTATGAGCGGACCACCTGTCCCGCAGCGCGCGGCGCCCCCTGGCGGTGATGCAGCAACGCCCCGCTCACACCGAGCACATGGTGAGTGAATACAGAGCTGTAATGTATGTGTGTGTGTGTTTGTGTGTATCATGAGCTGTTCCATTCTTTGCGAGGCAGCGCTCAGTCCTGTCCGATTAGCGCGAGGCGCGTTTTCTTTTCGCAGTGACATGCAGCGCGCGCGTGAATGAGTGTGTGTGTGTGTCGGAGAAGGGGTTGCGGATGCAGGGTATCGAGTGTCCTCGCGGGGGGCGGGGCGGGGCGAGGGGGACACTGTCCCTGTGAGGCGGGAGGAGGGGTCTGTCCTGTGGGACTGGAGACATGGAGGCGCGAAGAGACCCGGTGAGGAAGCGCGTGCGCTGCGAGAGCACAGGTAAGACCACCGTACACTGCACACGCGAGCTCATTGCGGTCCGGTGTGCGTGTGTGTGTGTGTGCAACTGTGTGCGTATGCCCGCGCGCGTGTGTTCACGTATGTGTAATGGGGGGTGGGGGTGGGTCGGGTCGGGTCAGGCCTGTCCAGCAAGCTTGTTTTTGTACGTCAGCATACGACGTCATACAACCTCAGCACGTGACACCCAAATGAGTATGGAATGCCTTTTCTTGACACTATATAACATGTGCAGTGTGACACACACACACACACACACACATATATATATGTATATATATCTATATATATATATAATAACATATAATATATATATATGTGTGTGTGTGTATATATATATATAATAACATATAATATATATATATATGTGTGTGTGTATATATATATATATAATAACATATAATATATATATATATATGTGTGTGTGTGTATATATATATATATAATAACATATAATATATATATATGTGTGTGTGTGTATGTGTATATATATACATACGTAACAGTAAAAGATTCTGGGTTTTTTTCACTTTTTTGTAAAAAGGTATTTACTAACTCTGGACAGTTTGGATCCTGTTTTAGAGACGAACAGAAAACGTAAAGTTATGTACTTTAGAGCTTATAATAATAGTAATAACAAGTACCAGTAGTAATAATGGGGTGGTGTTGGGCTGGTGTTGGGGGAGTGGTGGGTAGTCTTAGGGTGGTGTTGGGGGTTTTGAGGTTAGTGTTTGGGTGGTGCTGGGGTGGCTCAGATGTGCAGGTGGAGCAGATGGAAGCTTTTATACAGGTGCAGGTGTAAACAGGTGGGTCACAATCTCAGGTTGTTCTGGTCTCCTGGAAACGTTAAAGCCCAAATTCAAAGAGAAATCTTTGTAATTTCTCCAAATATTCAGTACTTTAATTTTCCAATAAATTCTTTAATATTCCAATTGACTAAGAAAAAGTCACTCCTCAAGATGGTGCGGTTAGAATGGCCATTCAGTATCCTCCTGAAAAAACAGAAAACACCATAACCAGCTATCCCAGGTTCTTCTAGAGAATCTCCAGTCTTTCGAAAACAAGCTAGATGAACTAAGGCTCAGAATGGTTTTCAGTCGGGACATTAACAGCTGCAGCGCCTTTGTTTTGAAGAGGTTGGACGCTCAATCCCTTTACCTGAGAGTCTTTACACTTTTCAGTGTGGCAGAACAGAGGAGTCTGAGAGGAGGAGGTATAATGATCAACAAATGGTGATGTGCCTATGTAGAGACAGTGGTGTGTGGATGTTTAGACAGTTTACCAGGGTGCTCCCCTGATCCTTAACATCTTATGATCAAATGCAGACCTTCTGATCTGCCCAGAGCGTTTATTGCGTTTTTTTGCACCTTTTTATCATCACAAATTTCAGAAGAGCTGCTTCTCTCAGTAAACTTGCTCAGTAAACTGCTCCTGTCTGCAGTCTCCACATGCTTCAGATAGAGCACTTTGACCCTTCCCTGTGCAACTGGCTTTCTATCCACAAGCCTTCAGGTAACTGAACTGCTGAATACTGAACATGGAACACACAGGCTGCTCTGGAACCCCCGTGCTGCTCTGGAGTTTGCTCTCGCTTTGACTCTGGGGTATAAAGAGAGCAGTGTGATGCAGCAGAAGATTATGGAGTTAAAAGTGGTCAGACTGTGAGGAATAGACTCTCACACACCTTCCACAGTAGACCTGCAGCTGCTTCAGACAAAACAGCATTTAAAATGTGTTTCCATGCAGAAGTGTGTATTCATAACAATGGTGTTGGATATTCAAATCACTTCTGTGAGCTCTTAATGAGCTCATTCATTATTATTACAGTTTTTCTCGATTGCTTAAACACATTTCCTGAAACTATGCCTCGTATTCTCAAAACAGTAAACACAAATCCA
>JBBPDC010170823.1:0-17111 GCA_037974485.1 Hemigrammopetersius urotaenia | reverse complement strand
TAAAAGCACACATACACATATCCATGTCTGTGTTTCCTTGTGTTGTTTAGATACAGTGAATATGATTATATATTGGCTCTTACCAGGCCACCACTGTGAGTGAGAATTTGCCTTCCATGGTTAAATAAAGCAAAACTAAACTCTGTCACTAGCTGAAATATGCACACTTTGTGAGTCTGGCCGAGTGCACTGATTGGTTCCTGTGTTACTAATCTACATACTGTCATGAGTTCTCCTTTAGCTGAAATCCCCAGGTCACCTATTCACCCAAAAAAACACACACGCGTCCAATCAGCATCACGGATCCACAACGAGCACGTTATTAAGGCCTTCTAACGAGTGGAAAGTAAAACTCTTTCATTATGTAAGTTCGCTGCCATCCTGAGGAAGTTCCAGACTGTTTGGTCTGTGAAGTTTGCTGTACAAACAGTATGAGGGCCTGTATTTATGAAAATCAGGACCAGATTGAACCAAACACTGAATCATGTTCATTATGGTCTCAAAGATGACAACTGATCTGACATCATGCAGTATCAGAATAAGTATAAGGTTTGATCCAGGGCTGATGGGCCAGGGTCAGACAGAGATCTCACTCGGATTATAGTAGAACCACAGCTGCGGACTCCCCTGAGAGTCTGACACAGACTGGTGGAGCGTATTTTAAGTCACAATTGTTCTTTTTATACTGTGTTTCAGAGCCGAAGCACTCATGACACACATCCGGGAAGTTACTCACTGCAAAGTGCTCTGTCAGTAATACACATGGTTCCAATTCCATGTGGGGTTTCTTTTGTTTGTTTTTTCCATCTGACTTTGGACTCCCTGGTGGTCCAGTTGTTTGTTCTAGCGGTCAAAGGTCTCCCTCTGTTGGTGAAGAGCTCACACTGCAAACCTAAGGAGGTGTGGAACCTGAACAGTCAGTCCTTTGTGCTCCAGGAGGAGAAACTAGACAAGAAGGTCAGTGGTTCAGTCACATGAAATAGTGAAAAACTGCCACAGAACACATGTATCAGGGCATTTCTGCATTCCATTCAGAACATCCTTATCCTAAGGCCACGATCATGATCATGTCCAGTGTCGTCTATTCTTTTCATGGGGTCATCTCAATACAGTCATTTTAACATGGAGTGTGTGTGTGTGTATATATATATATATACACACACACAATATATATATACTGTATATGTATATAGAGCATACATGTGTGTGCAAAAAATAATCATTGAATCATTTTGAATGATGATTATAATTCCATATTAGTATTTCAGAAATACCAGTGGCAGTTAATAGACTTCAGTTTGGTGGCGATATGTTGGCTTTAGTAAAGTTAGTACGGTGACATAATAAGTACTAACATGGGTTAATAAAGTTGGTAATTTAGTCAATATTAATACACTGAAGTTTTTATAACGTTAAATAGTTAATTTGCATTAATATACTTAATGCATAAATGTAGTTAATGTGGCATTACTAAAAGTCACATTGGTTTGGGACACTCGTCCACATGAAAGAAAATATGAGACGATGTACAGTGTTACATTTATTTGTCATTTTAAAAACCGCCAGGGACAATCAAAATATAAATACATCTCTCCCCAAGCACAACACAGGCCATCCACAGCACGACAAAAACGAAAACAAACAAAAACACACTCGCACCAACACCCCGGCACCCACACACACACACACACACTCTCTCTCTCTCTCTCGCTCGCTCACTCTCACACACACACACTTACACAAACCCAGCCCCTGAATTTAGAAGGTGCAATTACGAAGGAACACTCGATATCTGTGCATGCTGTTCTGTCTTCAGCGTGTGCTCAGCTTCCCTGAATGAAAAGCTCAGGCTTTCTGGTCTAGGATCAGATTCATGGTCTGTGTGTAGGTTTTCACTTGGGCATGAGAAGGATGAAAAGGAATCTCTGATTCAGGATCAGTACCTGTGACACTGAATAGACGGTACTAGCTGCTCTTCTTCTTCACATCTTACAAACTGTACCCTGCTCTACCTCCTCAGACTCACAGCCCCCCAGAGACCCGGCTCTGTCCATCTCTTCACTCAAACACAACCTGTAACACTACAGCAGAAACCAAAATCAGTCTGAAAGTGGCTCTCATGATGTAATCAATTCACCTGCACTTATTCATCATCATAATAATAGTCCCACGCTCTGTCACAAGGAGCCGGTTCTTTTGTGATATTATGCATTTCAAGATACAGATATGAAGAACTGAACAGCTCAAAAGTTTGGAAACACTGTTTTTAAGTCTGGAACCATTTTTTCTGATAATATTGAAGTAGAAATAAATAAATGTATAAAATGATGTCAATAGGTTTGTCCTGTCTGACTTCCTGTCATTCTTAGTAAACTGAATAAAAATATTCCAGAATGATTAACAAGGCTGTAGATTGTATCTACAACGATTGCATAACTACTGTTACTATAAAATGATATTATTTAACCTTGAATACAAACGACTACAAACTCAACGTACCAAAAATGACATCAAATAGGACCTTCTGTTGTCTAGGGTCCTTAAATCTACATCATGTAAGTTGTAATTGTATATCAAATAAAATGTACTGTTATGAAAATTGATTCCAAACAACTGAGCTGTAATTTATATCTGAATCTGAGGTCACAAGTTACAAGTAGCAGAACTGACGTCTTATGAAGTTTCAATATTTGTATAATTATTCACTGAAGTCAGAAAACAGTGGTTAAAAAAAAAAAACACTGCCAGGTTTGACACGTATATCCAAAGGTTTTTGAGAAAGAATTGAATGGAATTGCATTAAAATGTGCTGACAACAGACCCTCAGCTGATTCGCATTAATGATCTACGGCATCTGATCTAGAACGCTTATTAACACTTATAGAACAGAAATACGGACTGAGGATCCCTGATGTCTGGATCGAGAAGCTCGGCTCTGAAACAGTGGTCTTCCAGGAGAGTGGTTTACTTTGTGCAGGGAAATGAGCAGCTCCTTCATTTGTGCCTGTTCCTAATTAACCCGACAGGAGTCCAGTTGTTTGCGGGATCCAGTTATCCAGCCGTAGTGAAGGACCTGTCCGCATCCGGTAGAGGGAGGCTGCGCCGTGGCCACACACACACTCACACAAACAGCTGGACATCTTTCCTTAGAACAGATACGGGTTCCTGGAGAGTGTAATGCACCGCAAATGTTCATGTTCGTCAAGGATGTCGCTAGGAGGCTTTTCCCAGCTCAATCTTCTTCTGTATGGCTCGCGCCGAGTGGTATATTAAAGAATCAATGAGTCCGGCAACTACGAGAGAAGAGATAAACACAAAACAATGGAGGGAAGCATGCTGACATGAACAATCTGGTTTACAAAAAAGTAGT
This sequence comes from Hemigrammopetersius urotaenia, assembly GCA_037974485.1. Lineage (NCBI taxonomy): Eukaryota > Metazoa > Chordata > Actinopteri > Characiformes > Alestidae > Hemigrammopetersius > Hemigrammopetersius urotaenia. Next base: position 13,741 of record JBBPDC010170823.1, on the reverse strand, counting down.
GATAACAGACTGCTGGAATTTCCACAGGTCTATCTGATATCAACAGACACTCACAGCATAAAGTCTCACCCTTAAAATGACTCAAAAACTAGAGGGAATCAGCTTTTAGTATTAAAAATGAAGGAATCACTTCTGGTCCCTAAAAGACAATTCAGTGGGAAGTTGTTTACAAATGTTCTCTATTAAAAGGATGTGACTATTTAAAATCCATTCAAAGTTTGAAGAAGCTCTGTACAGTGTAAATGGTACTATTTAACTATTATTTTTTAAAGAGAATAATATCAGTTCCACTGTTCACCAAAATAAAAATGGTGACCCGTCTCTGTTTATTTCAATTGTATCTCATTTTTATTTATGATCACATATACAGTCATCTGCAATAGAACACTCCTGCACCAACACCAGTTTGTTGATTTTTTAAATTAAAATGATCTCTACAGTGCTTACCCATACATGGAACAAGCTAAATTAATTTTTGTGTTAATTTCACCGCAAAATAAAAATAAAGTAACATGTGGCTTTACTTTCAAACAGGCCACAAAGACCATATGTTTCCTAATAAGTTACACTCAGCAAACAATGACAATTTAATTACACTGCTTTAATAATTAAGTTATTAGTCAAAGATGTCGAATTATTTTCATTCAAATCAACAAAATCACAGTTTTAAAAGAATTACCAAAAACAAGTAGGATCATACTTGCTGAAGGTATTATTATAATGATAATTATCACCAATATTAATGCTACTGTTTGTAGTCGTAGTAGACATTACTGAAAAACTATTCGAAATACTGAAAGATACTAATGCAGTTTTCTTCTCATCAATGTCAGTATGTACTCCATAAACCCCAGACTCTTCAGGGTCTAATCAGATGAGATTTAGCTGAAATTCCCAAATTCGCAGCAGACATTACAGTCAGTAAACAGGTACAGATCAGAATGTTCTAACTCACCTGTGAAAACACCGCCTACAATAGCACACACTCCCGTCAGAAAGTGAGTGAATGACCTGGAAGAACCAGAAGTCAGTCAGTCAGTGAATACACTTTATATTCATGAATAATTATCCAGTGCCAGGCTATGAATTATGTTACATTATACTCACTTTGTTCTAAAATTAATAAATTAATCACCATAAGAGCTGCATGGTACAGCCTCACACACAGCAATGTAACAGATTATTGTGTTACAATAATTTGTGATTGTGTTATTTTATTTTCTATTGTATTCCACTGTTGCACTGAATATGCTAATGACAAAAGAGGTTCCCTCTGGATGAATAAAATTCATTCTTATCTTATTAATCCTGACACATCATCTTCCTGCAGAAGCGCATGTGTGTTATTAAAACATACCTCTGTTTCTCTGTGAATTTGACCATCATGGGAGACAGCTCATAAAGTACAAACACACCAGGCAGACCCTGATCCCCGATCAGTCCGTTGGCCACTTTTTCATGCCTGGTCACAGAGAACTGGTTTGTTTTCACCACCTAAATAAAGGAACAAACGTACATTTCAATCATTACAATTATGTGAAATATTGATTCACGTTCGTATAGTGAGAGTGACATATGCAACAACTTTATACCACACTATGTGGCATCATGCTGATATTTTTTGGTTTTAGGACATGCAGCTGTAAAGGATTTGGCTAATGAAGTCAAATAAGAGGGACTCCCAGATCAGTTTTTAAGCTATATTTCTATTTTATTTCACAATTACAGCTTCTGCAGCTAGGTACATGTAATTAACATCAGTCATAAATTGAAAAAGTGCTGTGAAGTTAAAGCACCACTATCTATGAGCACTCAATCACATGGCTCTGAGGTTCTTATTTCAAGATTTTAGATTTTTTTAAATTTATGACACACACAGCCATGAGACATGTGTAATCAAGTTAACAAATAAATTAAAGAGACATTTTAACAGGTTAATACTGATGTAATATACAGAAAGATATCTATTCCAAATAAACAAACATCACAATTAGAAACCAGAGAAGAGTAGAATATTCATGTGCTGTAAAGTGCTGTTTGCTGCTTGATGTAGACAGGTGACATACAGTGAGAGAGAGTTCAGATATGTTAGCATAATTGTGAGATTTAGTATGTGTTGATGTGTCAGTGTGTGTTAGTCTGAGTGTGTTAGTGTTAGTCTGAGTGCTAGTGTTTGTGAGTGTAAGCGTGCTTGAGTAGTTAGTAAGTGTGTGCATGTTATGTGTTGCATGTACCTCTCCATCTCCTTTAACATAAACTGTAGGTACAATCTTCACAAAGTACTGGTACATCATAGAGGCTGAAAAATAAAGAGAGTTTTTGAGGTTTAATGCTCAGTGTTTCGGAGCTTGAATGGTTTGTGTTCTAGGGGTTTAATGTTCCGTGTTCTGGAGGTTTAGTGTTTGGGCGTCTGACTCCAGGGGGCGCCCGCGGTCCGTACTTTGATAAGCTCTTCTGAGTGATGGCGTCCTGCTGAACACCTCGATCACAAAAATTTTCTGGCTAAAACTGATCAATATCCCGAGATTTCTCTCCACAGCAGACCATCACTGATTTGGAAAAGGTACGTAGAGCTCAGAGATCCTCGGTTCCTCATATTTCACCCCAGATATTGAGGTTAAGGGCCAGATTTGGATTTGTTGAAGAAGGTCGAGGACACATGCTAACAGCTAACATTTAGCATGTGTGGATAAACATGAACCTGTAAGGTAATTTTTAAAGCTTTAAAAATCTTTTTAAAGACTGAATTTGGCTTATGACTTCTTATTCGACTCATACTCCACCTTAAACGTTGTAGGAATCACACAGAATGCGTCTAATTTTAAGGTGGACCTGAGCAAACCTGCTTAATAGTCTGTCTTTAAAGAATAAAGTAATAAAATGTCTTAAAATTGTTTTACTAATAGAGGTATTAAAGTGTACATTTATTTCGAAAGGCCAGATTGCAAATAAAGCATTAGTTTAACAGTAAACTACATAAAACAGCCTGAAAACAGTCCCTGTAAACTGTAAATCTTTTCCTAAAGGCCAGGTTGCAAATAATGCATTACTTTAACAATAAAGTACATAAAACATACAGTTCCACACCCAAACAGTTTCAGTTTTGGAAACACTCATAAAACATAAAAACGACAATGTAAAGATAAATATGTAATTAATGTAATTAATTATTTAATGTCTGTTTGCAAATAATCCATTATTTTAACGTTATGTGATGTCTCATCTGGTCTGTTACAAAGTAACCATTATTAATTGTGGCCATGTTACAAAACTGATAAGATCAAACTGAATAGACTAAGAAAAACACAGGAGCTGTGTTATGGTATTTAAAAGTGTGGAGCAACTGTGTAATGTAATTAGTAGAATGATGCAAAGTCACATATCCACACTGCAGACTGTCAAGTAATTGCATCATGATGTTGTTTCAGTGAATTACACTGTTGAGAAGTCTGACATCTTTTAAAATGTTGTTTGTAAAGTATAGAAATCTGAGCAGAATCTGTAGTGTAGTTTAGGCCAATCCAGAAATTGTCACTTCTCATCTCTAATGGATATGTCATGCCCTGTCTAGAACCGAACAGTGCACTACATAAGCTATGCCTATGCATAAATAGCTGTAATATTTTATATTTGTCTAGGGCGCTTTTCATGCTATACTGTTGTTGTGTATAGCTTTCTTCTATTGTTTTGCTGCTCTTACCTTTGTACTGTACAATTTCTGCTGTAACAATGTCAATTTCCCACATGTGGGATTAAAGATTCTTATATGGAGATCACTATATTTCCCATTGTGTTGCTGCCTAGAAAGTGTACTGGGTGCAGGTTGGTTGCTACATTAACTCAACCTGGGATCTCAACATTTTATAAATATTTACAAATATTACCCGCTTGTCGACTACACACCTGACTATTTTTCTACTTCAATAATAGGTGGTCTGTGTCCAGTAATTATTTATTACATACTATTCCATTGTTATGTTTATATGACAAACTTGCAAATGTTACCCGTTTGTCTCCTATATTGTGAGTCTAAAAATTTAATTACGGTGTTTAATTAGATGTTCCATTGTTATTGTATATGCCAAACTTGAACTTAACCTTTTCTCTGTTAACTCAAAGCAAGAGGGGTTGTGAGAAAGGCTCTTTTTAAATTTTGCAATCAGTATCTGACACCATCCTACTTTTTGCAGATGCCGGTAGCTGTAGGACCGTACGGGCAGACTCAGCCGAGCTGCTTTGACAGAGTCAAGATGGGTTTCATGATGGGCTTTGCAGTTGGAATGGCTGCGGGTGCCATGTTTGGAACATTTTCCTGCCTAAGGTCTAAAAACTTTTTTTTTTTTTTAATTGCTCATGTTATTGGGGTGTAAGATTTAATCCTCACAATGTTTATCAAAATTTGAATAAAAAATAAAACTACTCAGTCATGGCCTGATGTACTCAAGATTGGGAGGCAAGAGGAATGATGACTTGAGATTCCTGATTGGTCCAACAATGCACCTGCATATTGTTATTAGTAGAAAAATGCAATATACCATGTATACAGTGAAAGCTGTCAAGTTCTTACAACATAATACTGTTACATTCATACTGTGTTTACATAAGCAGATGTATCATGCTAGAACTGTTAACTCCAGATGAACAATTGTTGACCAGCATGGCTCAAAATGAGGTCACATCTCATACCTGTATATGAATTATATTTTTTTATATCCAGAATTGGGATGAGAGGCCGGGAACTAATGGGTGGCGTGGGGAAGACCATGATGCAAAGCGGCGGCACATTCGGCACCTTCATGGCCATCGGGATGGGCATTCGCTGCTGAGACTACACCAGACTGCACTGTTCACTTTTCGGGACTCCAACTGATCATTCATGTCACTATGCCACATTTATAAAGGTTGTGTCAATAAAAAGTTAAAATGATGAAAACCTGTTGGAACATCATCCAGAACAGGGCCCAATGTGCTCATATTATAAAGCCTATTTACGTACATGCACATTTTTAATACGTTTTGGTGAAAATAAGGGGTGAATGAACAGTAACAACCATTCTGCAGCCACTGACTGCGTGTGGAGAACTAAGATAATGCAAAATGTAATGAAAAGGAATGGAAGAAGCTTTAACTTTAGATTGCCTTAACTGGGGCATTGAAATCAGCCTTAACCAGTAAATTACAACTGATAGCCATCACTGGAATTTAGTTTAGTTGGATAGTCGACATAAATTGTTCTTCAGTTAAAGCCAGAAGAGAGTGTGTGTGTCTCCTAACAAACAGAAACTGGGCTCTTGCTTGAGTTTAGAGCAAAGTCCTCACAGGAAAGTATCCACGCAGCAGCCATCTGAACACACTCCGGCAGTTAAGTCCGCTCATAAAAGACTGGGTTCCTCTGTAGGCTTTTCTCACTTGTGGCCTCAACAACAAACTGACTGTCCATGTTTTATCAAAGGATGGAACTTTTGCCATCAATGGCCACAATGCGGAATCAACGCTTTCCTATTAATTTTCCAAGAGAACTGATTTCTCCTTTTTCTTGTGCCTCTGGTATGACTATCATAAATCTATGTAGGTGTTTGAGTTAAAAATGACACTGTTCAGGTTCATTAGAGAGAAATTGGGGCTGTGGCTAAGACTCGATAATTCCAATCTCTTATACTGTCACCACCATTAGCAGTACATTCAGTTATGTTGTTTGAAAATATACAGTTTTATAAATAGATTTTATCCAATTTTATCTTCCTATTTTCATACTGTTCTTAAAGGTCTGTTCACTCAAGAATCAAATTTTCTCAGTATCCCCTGTTGGTCAATTAGCCAAGATGTGTTTTTACTCTTCAGTTTTGAAGCTACAGGTAGGACTGAGGTTGTTAAAAACCTATATCCTCAATTCAAAACTGAAGTCTGGAAATATTTGTTTATATGTTTCTTTAAAATATAGCTGGCCCTTCTGTAAACCTCTTCTTTAATTCAGCCAAAACTAATACATAGTGTTTCAATTTGCATCTACATAGGGTTTCATTCACCTAATTCTAAAGGATAAACTTTGATCAGAACTCTATCAAAAGCTGTTTAATTACTGATGGTGTAACCTACCTTGTGGTGCTGCCACATTAGTCCCATCTAGTGGATTCACTATTCCTGGATAATCTTTTCCAAATGAGAGGTGTTTAATCAAATGGGTCATGTTGATCTGAGTGTAGAAGAAATAAAATAAGTTCAGGCAAACCAATAGAGATGACACTGCTGAGGATTCATGAAAAAAAGGGAGGGGAGGGGGGGGGGGTAACAGTACTTACATTGTCCAGTCCAAAACTCTGCAAATCATGAACTGGGGGATAAAACATAATTCACATGATTAACTTTTTGCAAAGACTTTCCAAGTTATTTGGTTGTGCACATTACTTGACATCTGATTAGTCTACAAGGTTGCAGGATTGGAAATAAGAGCACAGCACAGAATATTAAGAGGCAGATTACATGAATGCAGAATTGTTGAGAATGTCATATGAAGACTAATTAATTTAGGATTATGTAGAGAAAACGTGAGCTACTGGCTACCATACTGATTTAGTAACAAGGTAAAGGCAAATTCATTATTTATTATACGTTATTTATTAATCGCTTAAGACTGTGTGTGGGAATATCTATGAAAGTGAGAAAATGACTTACTTTCCACAGCATGCACTGCAGAAAGAAGAGAAAAGAGTCACCAGGTGGTTTTGTTTTGTCAAGAAACTGTCCAAGAGGACATGCCTTGTGCTCTACAGTCACTGCAGTGCTGTTCTACATAACTGGCCAGATTTAGTCTTTTGTTATAACTGGAAAGGGGCTCATCATCTCTTTTTTCTGTAGCAGACCTCAGTAATTTAACATAGTTTAAAAACGCTCCATCCAACAGACTTCCTTAACTAATCAGTACACATTTCATCAGAAGTGTATTCTCCATTTGTAAATATAGCATGGATTGTCTATGTACCTTGTTACTCAAGAAAAGGGAAAAGGGGTAAATTTATATCACAAACCACACTGATTTCCCCACATCATTGTACATTCTACTTTTAGGCTGAATTGGCAGCTTAATAATGGATTTATTTTGAGAATCAATGAAGGCAATGAAATCTTGCCTTTGTCTAGACATCAGAGATCATTTTTCAAATGCAGAACATTTTGAAGCTATGACTCATCTCATCAGGACAAAATGTCTCATTTTTGCACATTTAACATACTTTTTAATGACAGTGCAATAAAAAAGTGCTCGTTTTTCATATAAATTGAACAGAGTTATGCTAATTAAGTCAGCATTCAATGTTGGGCGATATACTGAATGATCGTGTATTATATATTATATATTTGTTATGTATTGGGACACACCTCTTAATTACTGAATTCAGGTGGCTCCATACTTCCAGTGAAGGTCACTCATAAGACCAAGACATTTTGCACAACGCCACGCTTCCAACATTGTGGACACAGTTTTGGGGAAGAACCTTTTCTCTTCCAGCATGACTGTGTCCCAGTGCACAAAGCGAGCTCCATAAAGACATGCTGGATGAGTTCAGTGTGAAAGAACTTGACTGGCCACACAGAGCCCTGACCTCAACCCCAACCAACACCTTTGGGATGAACTGGAAGATTGTGAGCCAAACCTTCTCATCCAGCATCAGTGTCTGACCTCATAAATGCTCTACAGAATGAATGGACAGAAATTCCCACAGAAACTCCATAATCTTGTGGAATGCCTTCCAAGACGAGTGGAAGCTGTTATAACTGCAAAGGGGGATAAATATATGTATTTGAATGCAATTTTATAAAAGTCCCTGTTGTTGGCGTAATGGTAATGTTGGCGTTTTGTCCACACGCATTATATTTACACACACACATATCTATATCTATCTATATATCTATATCTATATATATATCTATCTATATCTATATCTATATCTATATCTATATCTATATCTATATCTATATATATATATATATATATATATATATATATACACTTTTAGATGCACCTCCCAGAAGGAAGCAATCTTTGTTCTGCATAATTGCATTTGGTGCTTTGCATTAATGACACAATGTGAGTGATATTTCAGATAAAAAGCATTATTTGCATTTCTGTTGTGGAATGCATTACTGTGTGAGGATCACTAATTGACACTCATTATCTGACACTGTAATTTATGTAATTTATGACTAAATTGATAAAAGCCTTAATTGTTCTGCCTGCTTGAAGACTAGTGTGCCAGCCCAGATTCTCAGGTGTCTAGACAATAAGAGTCAAGTCAAAGAAAGAGACAGATGCACAGGCATAAAGCAAGACAATGATGGAAGGCTTATATGAATGTGCATTCTTCATTCATGCATAAAAGGAGGAACACAGACAAATGATGGATGAACTAAATATCACATCAAGCTACTTACCCTTTCAGTTACATTTATCCCAGTGTAATAAGGTCATGGCTGCATGCAAAGGAACTAACACATCCTCTGGTCTTGAGCAAACCACCCTTTAAAGCGCCATTAACTGTTTTAACCAGCTGTCCTGACCTCTTCACATCCCAGTTGTCGGGGATTGGAACTGATCAAAGATTAACTGATGTAATTTTATTGTGATTTCAAAATGCTAATTATTGTCATAATTACTGTGATATATCTTGATCCTATACATCATTGCATTTTTGACTGCAAATTATTTCACCCAAAGAAAACTGTTATCCAATTACATTTAATGTGTATACAGGTATTTCATACATATAAGAGAAACAGAACCGTTACGTAAGCAGACTTCCTTAACAAATGCTTTAATTCACAGCAATTTACTCCGGACGGTGAATTTTAACATCAGTGTTAAATGTTTAGAAATGTTAGTTTCCAATTCATGACTAAATGAGGGATTGAACCCGCTCCCCTGTGCACAGGATGGTGTATCCACTACACAACCAAGCCCTCTTAACAGTAACTAATACTAACAGAAAGCTTGGGCTGCTCAGAAACATGATTGTCTTGTGGATTAAGAAAGAAATAACTACAGTTATATTTGAACAATGAATACAAGTTACAAATATTAACCATTACATTGGAAAATATCAAAATGTGAGCCTCATGTACTATTTTTAAAATAAAAAAAACATCTATTATATCAGTGTCCATTTTTTCCCCTCTTGCCTCCACTTAACTGATTATACCACCTTGTAAACCCCCATAAACTATTTAAAGCAGGTGTCCTCTATAGTCCAGTTATAAGGCAATTGCTACAGGTCCCATGATATAATATCAAGTCCTTTTAAGGCCCAATTCCTGCAACTTTCCTGCATTTCCTGCAGCTTATGGCACGACATCCACTTAAGTTTTTGATTGCTAAATTTGCATACAAAAAAAACATTTTACAATGTTTATATGCTACATCCCCACTTTATATATAAAAATCTGAGAAAATCCATGACATGGACCCTTTAAAGACTAAAGCATTGCCTGGCCTTAACTAATGCCACAGACCAGAGGTTGGAATCAACTGAAATCTGAGTGAAGTTAGGTCAGTACTTACCGTGTACGTGAGACTGCTGAAAGCTCTTTCCAGGGGCAAAGTGGAAATTACCTGCCACCTAAACAAAAAAAACAGCAGAAAAAACAACTGAGAACATATAACAAAGACCAGAAAACTCAGTTTAAAGGAAAAAAGGGGGTTCTTGTGCTACCTTATTAACTTCGAGGAAGCCATAGACCTGGCAGCCCTCGTTCTTCTGTTCCTGCATCTTCTGGCTGAAGCCTTCTCTCTTACACTGTTCGATGGTGTCTGGAGTCTTAAAGGCCCAACCACGCCGTCGGTACGCCTCTCGCACGTCGTCGCACGTGTTACAGCATCTAAACACCAGTGGAGCAGTCAGCAGTAAATCAGTGTGAATGGGAAATCACTAACATTCTGCATGAAACACATCAGAAAGTTAGTTGAATGGTTTCTCCCAATGATGGATGGGGTGGTGGAATACTGAGGACTCAACATCAACAACAACTACACAAGAAAATACATGTGATTGCATGGGTGCTATAAAGACACCAAAACACCAGCACCTCCTCTGACTCTCCTCATTCAGTATGTCTCGTTTTACCACTCACCCACAGAGGGGGGTGTTAATGTGCTGTCCCTTACCAAACCATTTATGGTTCAGGACAGCTGAGAAATAGGCTGAGCAAAACACTCTCATGCATAGCCAATTATGGGCTGATTATTTTTAATTAAGAAACAAAAAAAGATTGATTTAATTAAGCCACAACAAACTTTTTGTCATGAGTTGCAGTCTGTTTATGAATCTGCTGTGTCTAAAAATATATTCAGAAAAAAATGTTCCCCTTTTAAATGTTTTTTTTTCTTTTCATTTTTTGAGCTCATGTTTGACACCAGAGACAACCACCCTGCAGAGTGAACAGTGATCCAACTCCAGCTATTCTTACATATTTTTCAATAAGCACTTAGTGGTTAATTAGTGAGCAACACTTGTTCCCCATTGTGCTAATGCTTAATACATTTTAAAACATGTTATGGCACCTTCAGTAACAGCAGTGAACCCTGCAGCAGACTTAATGCCTACAGCTCACCATCTCCTCCCTTCTGCTGGAGTGCAGTAGAAAACATCATTACATTTTAATTGAGATACATATAAATGTTAATATGATGAGGTGAGGAGACTCTCGAACAATGTTTTGGCAATTATCTGCTGATAACAATACGATCCTGAGGGATATTATAAGCAGGAAATCCAGTCTAGGTCACAGTCTTGTGTTTGGTAAGGTTTACTTTTAACCTGAACTGTTTGCCTGGATTCCACGTGTGAAGAATGGCCTAAATCAGGTATAACAGGTCAGGTCTGTTCATGAAAAAATCTTTTGAATGAACACCTACATCTACTTTTGAAAATTACTGTAAAGCTGTAAAATTACATTTCTTTTTTTTTATTACGAACCAACAAATGGCTAGTTTCAGCACTAACAGCTAAACAGTATCCCAGAAGTCCAATTTATTTTTTGAAATTCATGAACATTGTGTGCTAAAATAGCTTCTGCTTGAGCCTTCATCTTCTTGCCCAACCCTAGAATGTCAAATGTTTCATTTTCTAAAATTGGGGTCCGTTTTGTTTAAATTCATAAAAGACTCCATCTGTAATCATCAGGCTTTTCTTGTAAATCATAAAGAGTGCTGAACATGAATTTTATAGTAAAGTGCACTAGATGAAGTGTTCATCCATCCAAAGTCTCCTTTTCCCCCCTAAGGCCTGGGTGGGGGCAGCATGCATTGCTGTTCCTAGTTTTTCCTGTTCTGCTCAATTCCGTGCACTTCCGCCTATATCAAGCTCTACTTCGTCGCCTGCAAATGGTTGACAATGCAGCCGCTTGTCTTTTAACCAATTGTATTCTGTTTAATTTTTCTTTTATTTACTTTAAATATCTACATACGCACTAAATGTAAAGCACTTTGGTCAACTGGGATTGTTTTAAAGTGCTATAGACATAAAATTTACTTACTCAAAAAAGTACATTTTTGATTGTTATTCATTTCCTTACTCTCATGTTTACAAGAATAAAGTCACTCACAAACATTTAAGAATGTACTGACATTTCATGGGTTCAAATCCCAAGGCTGCTAGTGGCACCACTGAGGTGCCACTTGGTGAATGGTTTAAATGCAGAGGAAGAATCACACTGTGTGCTGTTAACGTTAAATAATCCCATTACACTTTTATTAAGCTGCTTTTTATGCTTATTTATACTGTTTGCATGATTCTCTTCTTCAGTGCACATTGTTTCCAATCACTGCATGTTTTAGTTTTCATATTCTGTATCTCTTTATTTTCACAGTTCTGTATGTTGCATTATGTCTTATGTCTGTCACTAAGTGTACACTCTGTTGTACCAGAGCTTTGCCATTTTGTCTCTCTGTATGCTTGCATAAGGCTGAGATGACAAAGTTCAGAAGACCAATGCTAGAGTAATATTCCGCCTCTTCATCATCACAGACATGGATGTGTTAACATCTAACATACTGGATTAAGCCAGTACACAATTTTCTTTTTACAATTTCACATATTTTGTCATCATTCCTACTGTCAAGTGATCAATACCGGACCTGAATACCTGTGTTGGAATCTGGGTACTCCTCTTGCCAGCGTAAGGAGTTTACTGAGCCAATGCTGGACACTTCTTGGAAACAAATGTAGGCCTGACCTACACCACACAAACTACACTGAACTGGAACCTCATTCAGACATTGCTTGTACTCTTTCTGAATTTCGTCCCATCAGCACTCATGAAGTGTTGTGTTGTTTCTGTTCAGTTCTTTGTGCTGGAGGAATGCTGTTTCTTTTCACTGTGTACTCTGTATATGGCTGAAATGACAAGCACCTACTTGCCTTAAACTTGTCATTGAATTTGTGTGTAGAAAAATGTGCTGTAGGACTGAAAGACACACCTCAAGTCTTCAGTTTCTGCTCCGTAGCAGCTCTCACATCGTTCAGGATCCAGCTTACTGGGATCAAATATCTCACCTTCCTCTTGGCCCAAATCTGTACAGAAAAACACAAATACAACTTTCAACACCTGCATCTAGAGAATAGGGGTGAACAAATTTCAAACATAATTCTTACTTTTATAAACTTTTCAGAAAACCCAGTTAGGAGGACATGGGTTTGAAGGTCAGAATGCTTTTTATCTAATGTGCTTGACTGCTTGTCTATTTTATCCATGGTATCAAGTCAAGTAGGTTTCATTGTCATTACTGCTATATACACACAGTATACAGTAAAAACTTTTATTATTTATCTCCTTTCTGTAGACATTGCAGTTCCCAATCAAGCATACACTTGATGGCAATGCACTTTTAAAACTCATTCAAGGCACAGAATTGGGTTTATTAATACTTCAATACTTTAGAGAAAAGTCATGATATGGGTCCCTTAATGTACTGAATGATACTGCAGTCATAATACATATCAGTATAATTGCAATTCTCATTTTATCTACATCATGCAGCCCTAGAACATCTACTGTAAGCTGGGGGACTGAAATTAACCTGTCTCTGATCTATCTGACCTAGTAGGTCTATCTAATAAAACAGGTTATACCAACCATGTTTTTCTGCTTCAGTGCTGACTGGTTTGCCATCTTTGTCCAGTCTTTGTTTGAACAGGTTGTGCTCCACGTCCAGTTGCTGCTCTCCAGCCACATCCATGGCATCGATGCTCAGATCTGAGGGACATGGGTGCAATCGAATAGAAAAATCTCAAGAGTCTGCATTAGACACTCTGAGTTAATTTAACTACTATTTTAACACAGGGAGATCAAATTTAATTGTATTTATTCAGCGCTTTTTACAATCGATGTTTGTCCCAAAGCAGCTTTACAGAGTCCAAGTCTGAGCACCTAGTGAGCCAAAGGCGACAGAGGCAAGGAAAAACTCCCTAAAGCTGGAAGAAGAAACCTCAGAAGGAGCAAAGACTCAAAAGGGAACCCATTCATGGAGAAACAACACAGAGAAATTTCTACTCACAGGCACAAGGCATATGAGGGAATAACACATCAATGTTAATCTTGAGTTTGTCCCCTCTTGAAGTGTCCACGAACAGTTCAGGATGGACCTGTAACAAGAACAGACAACTGGTGAGAGATTCTATATATATATATATATATATATATATATATATATACACTCAACAAAAATATAAACGCAACACCTTTGTTTCTGCTC
>JBBPDC010170786.1:0-17113 GCA_037974485.1 Hemigrammopetersius urotaenia | reverse complement strand
CACGAACGAGAGAGAGAGGCACAGAGAGAGCGCGCGCGAGAGAGAGAGCGACAGAGAGAGAGCGACAGAGAGAGAGAAACAGAGAGAGAGAGAGAAACAGGTTTAAAACGGGCGCAATCCGGAAAAGTCACGAACGAGAGAGAGAGGCACAGAGAGAGCGCGCGCGAGAGAGAGAGCGACAGAGAGAGAGCGACAGAGAGAGAGAAACAGAGAGAGAGAGAGAAACAGGTTTAAAACGGGCGCAATCCGGAAAAGTCACGAACGAGAGAGAGAGGCACAGAGAGAGCGCGCGCGAGAGAGAGAGCGACAGAGAGAGAGCGACAGAGAGAGAGACTGAGACAGACAGAGAGAAAGAGTAAATGCGCGCTAAAATATAAAGGTGAAAGTCATCATAGCTTGCGGACACTTTCCAGACGGGAGAACTCACGTTGCCACTGGTAAGCTCCGCTCTGCTGTTGTTTACCTGTGCGCTGTGCATACACGTGTGAAAAAGTCGTGCGAGTAATTTACGTCAAGTGATCGGCTTTTTTGATCGACGCTTTTGGGGTTCACCGATCGGTGGCCGATCAATCGGAGCATCACTAGTTGCAGTTGTACCTTTTTTGTTTCTATATGAAATATTTCCTAATGAGATTTCCTTCCAGGAGGACATCATATGCTACAGCCTTCCCACCACAACACAGCCTATATTTTGCACAGATCTGACATAATTTGGACTGATCTGACATATTTTTGACTGCTATGTCAAACAACACTACTCCAAAACACCAACTGAGAATCTTCTGGAAGAATGGGGCTTCATCCCTCCAGTACGGTTCCAGAGACTTGGCACTAAAGCTCTTCTGAAAGCTCTTCTTTCTGCTGGAAACTACAAATATATATACACAGAGTCAAACAATATTAAGCTTGTCAAGGACTGGAGCACATTAGATGGGAAGCAAACAGTCAGTTCTCAGTGTTGATATATTGGGTAAAGGAGATGTTAGAATGTATAACGGCCGGAGTCATTTTGACATGTGTCAAATTGTCATGGCCAGGTGACTGACATCTCCACAACAGCGAGCCTTGAGGGGTACTCCCTCGAAGGCTATCCCATCTGGTCCAAATACTAATGCTTCAAATATTTTAAAGCATGAAGGGTTTTAAAGCATGACACAGGGTTCCTCCCATACTGCTGAGTGTGGGGTTGAATAACCACAGACTGGTCAGATTGTCCATGCTAACCCTTATTCTATAATGCATGCAGTCATAGGAAAATCATAAGATCCCACAATCGTAGACCTTGGGGCAATGAAACCTACTTGAATGCAACTAAAAATCTCTTGTGTACGTCAAACCATATCCACTGCCATTAGCCTCCATCAAACCATAAACAAGATATATTCCTTGGACTTTTGAATGAATATTCAACTGGAAAACATAACAGTAGTGCAAGCCTTTGCGTACAGTATTTGAAACCTCCAGAAAAACTGCTGTGTTTTACCAGGGCAACATATACAAACATGACGTGATGAAGGAGACCAACGAATGATCCTGAGAAACAGATGAACGACAGGCAGTAATTGTAGAATTACAGAAAACGTCTATATCATAAGTGGAGCTGAAACAATCAATGAGTAAAGAAAGGTTGTTCTAGTAGAGCCAGCTAGTGCCGATACAGTCAGCTTTATAATTATTGGTACTCTTTGTAATGATGGGTAAACATAAATGCTCATGTTTTAGGTGTAAGATTAAGTTACTTTGCTTAAATTTAGCTTACATTTAGTTTTAATTCTAGCAAAAGCTATAAAAATAGGCACACACCTGAAAACACCTGTATCCACTGTTCAAATCAACCAGAGCTGTGGTGAATCTGCCTCAACGAAGATCCATGTTTATTTGTCCCCATGCACATTGAACAGGATTATTATTAGAGAATCACTGGAGGAGAGCCTTTTGGGGTCACCAAGTTTTCAAAACCACAATTAGATACCACCCCCATTGGTTCTAAACTCACAAACATAAACAACTGGAAATTGCTAGATGCTAGATGCTAATGTAACCTATGGTCAGATGATAAAAAAAAATAGAGCTTTTCAGCAACAAACACTCACTGTAAAAGAAAGGATGGTGGAAGATCTGGGATGTTCTGTGGAGGGTTATTCTCCAGAGGCACTGGGGAGCTTGTTAGGAGTCATGGCATCATGGATATTTGCCTTGTTATATATGTTAAGCTTTGTTGTGCGAGACCTCCAGTGGTCCATCAAGAGCAGTGGAATTTTTTTAAACACTCAAAAAAAAAAAAAAAAGTTCTTGCTTCTTTCTGGCATCCACAGTTAATATGTCTCTAGTCTTGTTTCCCAGATGATCTTGAAACTCTTAGCATGAAGTTTATAGTCATTGGTAGAGAGCAGGAGCAGCACCTCCAGTCAAGGTTCAAACTCTCTTGGCACTTGAAGGAATAGCAGGTTTTTCTGGTTGCTCTGTGCTTGCCTCAGATGTTCCTGCATCAGTGCTGTCATCTCTTCTAGTTTTTCCCTCATCGTAACCACAAACGCCACCACATTTTCTCCTGATTTTTAGGCTCTTCTCTCGCAGGAGGTCCAGCAGACTTTTTAAATGTCAAACATAAACCAGCGCAAAGGGAGAAAAGCCTGTTAAATCTTGTGTTGCTTCTCAATAAGCAAAGAGCAGGTAAATTCCTTCTCTGTATTTAACCCACTCACTAAATGAAGCAGCGGGCAGCCAGGACCCCAGCCCCTGGAGAGCAGTGTGTGGGGACGGTACCTTGCTCAAGGGTACCTCAGTGGTGCCACTATCAGTCCCGAGATTCAAACCCACAAAGCCACCAGCTGCCCCATAACTGGTTCCAAACAGGGCAAGTGGCAAACCTGGACAGCTTTGCTTTAAAGTCTTGTTAAAGTGCTATACAAGACTATCTGTCTGTGCATTTCAAGGTGAGGTCTTTATGCCTCTAATGCATAACAGTTTTCCTTGAGAACAACTGCACCAAACTGCTACCTGTCTGGCCTTGATGATTCTCAGAGGAAAAGCTATTGGCTACCAGGCTACATAATCACATACAACTAGAATGTATATGTTCCCTTTCTATGGGACCTATGTCTGTACTTAAGGGTCTTTCAGTGATTGTTAGAGCATGTGGCTGTGCTGTTGGGACTGACGAGCCTGCTGTAAGCTGACATTCATTGCATGACCTACAGAATAGTGCATAGTGTACAGAACATCAGTACACTATATGGAAAAAAGTATTGAAACGCCTGACCATTACACCAACAGGGACTTTCATGACACTGCATTCAGATACATAGACTTTAATATGGAGTTAGTCCCCCTTTGCAGCTAGAACAGCTTCCACTCTTTTTGGAAGGCTTTCCACAAGATGTTGGAGTTTCTGTGGAAATTTGTGTCCATTCATTCTGTAGAGCATTCCTCTCTGTTGGATGAGAAGGCCTGGATCACAATCTCCGTTCCAGCTCAGCCCAGAGGTGTTGGTGGGGTTGGTCAGGGCTCTGTGTGGGCCAGTCAGGTTCTTCCACACTGAACTTCCCCAGCATGACTTTTTGGAGCTTGCTTTTTGCACTGGGACACAGTCATGTTGGAATAAAAAGGGTTCTTCCCGAAACTGTGGCCACAAAGTTGGAATTATGACATTGTCCAGAAAGTCTTGTTAGTGAAAGTGACAATCTGGTCATACGTGAACACACTACACGGCGAGGAACACGGCGCCCAGGGCAGTTTGTGGGGACGGTACCTTGCTCAGGGTACCTCAGAGGTGCCTGGCGGTCTTGGGAATCAAAACTACGACTTCCTGATCACAGGGCGAATGCCCTAACCACAAGGCCACCAACTGCTGTTAGAGTGAAGCATTAAGATTGTCCTTCACTGGAAGTAAGGGGGATGTCCCAATACTTTTGTCCATATAGTGTATATATATATTTAGCCATGTAAGCTAATTTAAGCTTAAATGTCCTCACCTGTTGTCATCACACTTCCTGTTTGCTTCTCTATTTCACCAAGGAAAAGAAGCTACTCTTCTACTTCAGTGGCAGCTATTGGGAGTCCAGATTTCGAATGATACATTTAAAAAAATAACTTTTGTCCATGCAATCCACAAAACAGTGGTCATAAATACTAACTTTTCACACAGCAGTCCCAGTCCCATGACCTAATCCCAATTTAAAAGTGTGGACCATTCAGAAAAAGACACTCGGATGATTCTGTCCTGAGGACTCGACTCTGTGCTCTGGTGAATCTATCCGAATGTGTCAAGCAGTTCATGAATAAAAGGTGTTACATCAGCTGCTAGAACAAATGTGTTGGTGTAAATTTAAGCGACATATTGAAGTGACAGGCTGCAAAGGAATGTTTTTGCTCCACAGTTAAAGTAGATGCTGTCCTTGATTACGGATGATGCTTGATAGATCTGGCCCGAAGGATGGGCCGATAAATGAAAAGAAACGCAGCTTTCAATGGACCCCCGCTCGACACTGAGAGGTGTGATCTTTCATGCTGAGAAGACGCTTGCAGTGAACATTATCTGCAGTGCATTTGAATATTGGATTGTGGTTCGGTGTTAAAGCTTCCTTTCTGTTATACTTTTGCCTGAAACCAAACAAGGACAGATTAGCATCTAACGTACCACTTGTTAGTCCCCTGCTATCACATCACTTTGCCTCAAACCACCCTGTAGCTATTACTGTCGGGTCCAGGTCATGCTGATACGCCAATTTTGAATTTGCAACTGTGTGTGAAAGCTATAGCAGAGTAGGGAGTAGTTGCTTGTGCACCACAGTAATTGCTAAAGGAGTCACATTAACTCACTTTAAACACCATTATGGCTATAACAAGCATGTGCTTCGGGTCTAAAGAGGAGTCTTCTGATACCAGATCAGTCGACCTAGAAAATAAGAGAGTGAAAAGAGTTTTTTTCCGTCAAGAAACAGTCTTATCAGTATGAAACACAACTGTGTGCTTTAGGTCAAGAGTTTTATATCTGTTTGATCCGTTTAGATCAGGATTGGTCAAATCTGGTCCTGGGGCACTGGGGTCCAGCACAGTTTACGATTTCCAAGCTCAAACACACCTCGTCCGTAAATGACCAGGTTAAGTGAGTGCATTTGAAGTGAAGAACTACAAAACTGTGCTGGACACCAGCCCTCCAGGACGGAATCTGTGCACCTCTGTTCCAGATTGAAAATTCAACCTAGTTTCCAAAGGAGAATGAAGAGATGTGAGGGGAAAATAGCAGAGTGAGTAAGACAAGTGCTGCAGTTTCGTGCTGCAGTCAGCAGATTGCTTCAGCCAAGTTTGGTGGCTCCAGCTTAAAAACTCCAGGACTGTCAAAATCAATGGGTGTCTATGGAAGGATGGAGGCACGAGGGAAAAGATAGTGAGGTTATACAGCCAAGCGCTGCAAGTATAGATTGCAGTTGTGTCCTCTGGGTCCCAGTCTGAATATTCAATATTCAATATTGAATAAAACCAAGCTTGAGAATTCTAGAAACGTCAAATCCAAGCGTTTTCAATAAGGAGAAAGGGATGGAAGAATGAATAGCTGGGTTACGAAAGGCATTCAATAGAGTTCACACAGTTGTTGAAAAGTTTAAAAAGGAATAATGGAGAAGAACAAATGAATGAACACCTATAGAAAATACAACCTGAAAGGCATTATAATAAAAGTACATGGCACAAATAGCAGACGATGGAAAAAACGAGGCACATCCACACAGCAAGGCTGGTGGTTTAGCTTTGGAAGTCATTCAGCTTAAGAACTTTGGAGATTGTGGAAGGACAGAGCAATGATAAAGAGCGATGCAGGAGAGTCAACTTTCTACAAAGGCCAGGAAAGTAAAAGGATTCAGGAGATAAAGGATCCAAGGTTTTTATGTTCTAGCTTCAATATTGAAGTGTTTTTTATAGTCTGGTCACACAAGGGAATAACCATTCATACAAGAAGAAGAATGAAAAGAAAAACAAGCTGGAGTTTGCAAGCCACAAATATAAGTACAAATATGGCACTTTGAAATAAAAATATGCAGATTGGTTATAAGATTGATGCCTGTTCTCTGGAAAAACCTTCACTTATTTAATGTATTTACATTTTAGTTATTATATATATATATTGAAATGGACTGTATTTGTATTGTACTTACCTTTTTGCAGCATTTGAAAGAAACGGAAGACAGTTTGTTTTTGGCAAACTGTCTTCCGTTTCTTGAGTTTCTAAAGGACTCCCATGATGGACTCACAATTTCTCTATACATTTCTCAATAAAAGTCAAGCGATTGGCTATTCTGTCTAGGTACCCATTCCTTTTTACAGACAACAGTCTTGAGTCATTTTAGTTACAGTGTTTAATGTTGTCTTGTTGAAACGTTCACCTCTAACCTTTTTTGCCTGAAGAGAATAAAATCTCCTCTAGTATTGTCCAGGGCCGCTCTCTGTTCATGGCCCAGTACAGTTTACAGAGAAGCAGCTCCATATGATGATGCTCCCACTCCATTGTGAGTATAATGTTCTGACATCATTCATGCGACTCTTCCTTCTCTGAACAATTATTGCCAAAGAGTTTAATCTGACTAGAGTTGTTGTCTGACTAGAGTACAGTATTCCAAGATTATTCAGATTTGTTTAAATACATAAATAGATGCTCATCTCAGTACTTCTTCTTATTAGAGGAGAGTTTTGTGTAGGGTGTAAGAATAGAAATGGTTGCAGTGCTTATCTCTTACCTTCCTTATCATGAGCCTGAGAAAAATCGTACATGGTTTGCCTGTCCCAGGGACAATTAGTTATATTTGCATATTATCAGGATCAGAATCAGAAAACATTATTTATTCCGGAGGAAATTTCTTATGGAACCAGTGGTACTAACACGTAGAGATCTTTTCCCAGGCGAGTCCTCAATATTGTCCCTGAGAACTTTCAGTCCCTTTCTCTTCACCATGATTTGATTTACACTTACTGCATCTTCCCAAATCATTTTTGCATACAGTCTGAATACTTTTTTCTTTGCTTATGCTTATGTATACATGCATTTTTATATTTATATTTGTGCAAATTTAAACAGTATACAGTAATCCCTCGCTTTTCACAGGGGTTACGTTCCAAGAGCACCCACAAATAGAAAAAGCGTTGTGATTTGGTAAAAAAAACTGTCTAAAAATGCCTATTTTTATAGCGTAAACCATAACTATGCCCCCAAATATGTCATTTAATGTCATTTTAATGGATTACCCTTAAAGAAAATGTAAAGCTAAACCCTGCTGAGATATGCAACTCAGGTTAAAAATACAAATGAGGGCTTATTGGAAAGGTCTCCTGGAGTTCTACCGAACTGTGGAGTGTGGAGAGTGCTTTCCCTGCTGAGATATCCAGAAAACATCCAGAAAAATATATCTATTGCCACAAAAAAGCAAAAAAGGTGGATGATATTTGCAGTTTCCATGTTATTGTGGAGAATTCCGCATAAAACTATGAGTTCTCAAAAAAAATCTGCGACTCTAGATCCGCATATAACTGGGGGAATACTGTATATGGATTTAATATATAACAAATAAATGAAATAGGTCCAGTAGGTAATAGAAGGTACTATATGAACTGAGTAAATGGACGTAGTGTCTACTGAGCTGCAGGGGTCCTGAGGGGGGCAGTGTGCGCAGGAGAGCATGCGCATGTAAGGTAGGTTATCGCTCTCTCTCTGTCTGGCCACTATCTATTTCTCACACGGCTTAAATCACGTACAGTTTTTTCCTTGCATGGTCTACACTGTCAGAGCTCTGTCCTGCTGCTGGTGACCCATCCAGAGAGAAGCTTTGAGAACTGCACGCCGTGGGGAAACCTGTTGATTTCGGACGGTAAGAGAGCCCAGCTGATGTGTGTGAGAGTGGGGAGATTAACGGGGGGCCGAGCGGATGGGGTTTGATCTTGATGAGGTTTGATCTTGAGAAGTGAGTGCAGAGAGTGTGAAGGACCTGTATGTTAGTCCAGATATCATTCTGGCATCATTTTGGCATCTGCTTTTTCCTGATGGTTCTGTAAAAAACTGCTGGATCTGGGCTTAAGTATAATAACCAGTACTTTTGTCTTGTACCAGTACAGAATCTTGTATCTTCATTTTTGGCATGTTTTAGTTTTTTCCACATTTTCTTTTATCTTTGAGGAGCTGAAATCATCCACACATACTGTCCCAAAAATAATGTTTTTCTGCATTAACTTTGAGTATAAGTTGACATTTTTACTTCTTCATTGTTTTTTGTTTTTTGGATCCCATTGGATCACTTCTGGAAGATCCGACCACAACCAAGTTTTAGCTTCTTGGCAGAGGCCGCCTGATTGTCTTTCAAAATTTCCCAGCACTTCCTGGAATCCATAAAGCAACATATAGAACAATATTTTTGTGTAGGACCTTTGCTGGAGAAGCAGCTCCACAGCATCATGGATCCTGTGTCATATTTAACACTCGGTATTAAGTGCTTTTCTCTGTAGCCTTCTTTATTATTATTAAAGCTCCAGTGGCATCTGGCAAGCTGGCAAACAGGCTTCTTCCTGGCATTCCTACCAAACTGTTTGTAGGCATTCTTCAGATATTAGGATGTGTTTTCGAGGAGTGTGATAGTCTTGGAGAAAAGTCTTCAAGTGTCTGTTGGTCCGAGTCCTGATGGAGCAGAAACTGCGGCCAGATGGAAGTTTCCTGAGGAAGCAGTGAGGATGTGATGGATCCATCTGGCTGTTCACATGATGTGTTCCAGTTTCTGTTTAGTGTGGGTACAGTTTGTGGGGTATCATAAAAGAGATAAGGACAGTCTCAGTGGTGGCTCTGTAAAACTGAGTGCAGACCTGACATGATTTTCACTCATTTAGGGATCACTTCTATGGCTCATTTCTGTCCATTTAAAGATTATTTTGTATTTCCTTGACACCATTTAACTTCAAGAAAGGGTTCACAGATGGAATTTCTAACCTCTGAAAGTGCAGACTCCCTCCTGCTACCTGTAGGGACCGGTGCTAGAGAAAAATCAGCCAGGTAGGATAAAGAGAGAGAAGCACTCTGTGGTCGCACCTGTGAAACCATTCACTTTTTGGGGCCTGTCCTACTGTTACCCATCCTGTACACTTTATCTGCACCAAAGCAGGAGAAACTAAGTGATTCACAATTGCTTAGGCTTCCTTCCAGGGGCGGGGTTTGTCAGAATACAAGTGTGGAAAAGGTAATGACGGCCGGAGGACACGTGTCCCGGTTAATTACCGTCGTTCACGGTTTAAGGCCATTTAAGGCTAATAATCCTCCTGGGCTAAAGCGCATTAGGGAGACTGGCACAGCGCAAACAAAGTCTACTTCAGGGGCACCCAGGATTAGCTACTAGAGCGCAAAGGATCGCAAATCAGTCGAGAGATATTGCCATCGAGACCAATGAGGTATGGAGTTATGCGGCGCATCATTCATTGATCAGTTATCTCACGGGCTGAGAAGGGGGACAAACTTGGTCATGTGACTCTGAGGGCTTTGGCAGTAACATCGATTAAAGGTAAGGCCTGGAACACGGGTGAACGGTATTGATATGTATTTGTTTGTCTATTTTAACTGAAATGTGTATAAGTCATGTAGTAAACTATATATAACACATATAAATATGTATATAGTGTAAACTGTATATGTAACTCAGATCATGTTTTCTGGTTAGCAACACAGGTCAGTCTGATTCTGAACTATTGTAAGGTTTATAACAAGTGGGTTTTTTTTTTTTGCTGTTTTTGTACGTTTTTCCAGCAGAGCTCCAGTAACTGGTAACTAGGCATCTTGGCCATCGGCGTTCAAAATGATGGGTATGAGCTTTTTGCTTCTCATTTCACTACCTGTTTAACATTATTACAATACATCTAAGTCACCATTTGCTCTGTCTGTCTCACTTAATGTGCGTACCATGTATTTTTTGTGGATCGTTGGTGTGTATGCAGACACCCACCGTGCTCTGTTGGCTGTGGAGCGGCTGCAGGAGAGGCTGAAGGAGAGAGGAGAGCTGCCAACAGAGAAGAAACTGAGCCTCCTGAAGAGTGTATTACAGAGTCCCCTGTTCCACCAGATCCTCGTCATGCAGGAGACTGGACATCACCAACAACTGCATCAGGTACATAAAGTAGCAACCCTTTAAAATGGAACCCTATAGGCACACTGCCAGGGCACTATGAGAGTAGGACATTATGAGAGTATATTAGTATTGATCCAAATGGAAATGACTCAGTGGTACAAAGGCCCAACAATGAAAAATGCAATTTAATGAATTTAATTCATTCAACTGTGTATCAGATTGCTTACTTTTGGCTGACATTTTGTTCACAAGGGAACAACGTACATACGTTTGGAGAGCATTTTATTTTACCACAGGATGTCTTTTGTCACTTGTGGCCAGGGAGAAATCTCATTATAGGTGACAGAGATAAGAATGGCTACTTTATTTACATAGTGCCTTCACTCCTAAAAAAAAAAAGGGTAGTATGGATACACCAGTGGCAAATTTCAGCTTGATTTGAGCTCCAAAGAACTCATGAAAAACAGAATTTCACTTCATATTTTTAAATAAAAGTTTGATTTACTATGTAAAATAAGTAAAGGTTCAGAGCATGCTGTTCATTCTCATCCATATGGATACAAACACAATGGTCTGTAGTCACATTTGCGATTTTTCACTTATTCATGGATCCCTTCAGTACTTCTATGGCTCATTCCTGTCTTCGTCGTGGTTATTTTGGATCATGTAGCTTCGAAAAACGGTTCATTTCTAACCTCTGTGAGTGCAGACACTTTTTAAAAATTATTCACTAGCAGCTAATAATTATGTGCAAATTGTGCTTTTATGAGAGTGAGGAATTGTGAAGGCCCTTGGGGTTTAAGGGGTTAAAAAGAGACAGTGGCACACAAGTTTTGTGAACTGCCCAGGGAATAAACGGATTTGTGTTAATACCCTCCACATCCAGGTCTTAAGGGCAACGCGGACGATTAATTAGCAGCACAGACAGCATTATACTGTTAATAACCGCTTTTACCTCTTTGTATATTGGGTCATCCCAAAGCTTGCGACCAGCAGGGGGTAGCTACTGTTAAATCAGCAATAAATGCAGAATGTCAGGTCAGAATATTCACCAATTCTATTTATCATAATCCATATAATCACATAAAAAAGTGAAATTCTTTCTCTGCATTTTACTCATTGACCAAGTGAAGTAGCGGGCAGCCAGAAACACAGCGTCAAGGGTACCTCAGTGGTGCCACCAGTAGTCCTGGGATGTAAACCAATAACCTTCTGGTTACATCGCCAACTCCCAAACCTGTGGGCCACCAACTGCCCCAATAAAAGCAAGATCTTTTTTAACGGTACCATCAAAAGACGTTTATTATTGACTGTTTACACACCAGTCATGAAGTGTTTGTACCTCATTACAGGACAGTATTAGTTCATCCAGGCTTTTGACCTGCTGTACTGGCTGATTATGTAATTTCCTTGGACAGTTGACCAGAGGATAAGGCCACAGGCTTATGCCAAGAAACCTAAAAGCGGGTTGCCATTCTAGTCCATGACTGACATTCTGAATACTAAACTTATGCAAATGATGGGCCACGATGACACTCATAGAATGGAGAAAGTCGGATTTTCATGAGCTTGGCTTGGCAGGTTGGCTTCGTCTGTGTATACAGGCATATGCAAACGTTCAGGCTCCATCGGTCACATGACATGTTCTTGTTGATTTTGTAAATGAAAATAAGTACACACCCTTTAAAGGTGCACACTTACTGTTTATTTATGTAAAATACATCCTGTACCAAAGTGTCACGTGTTTTATTTTTGAATGTTAAATGGATAAAGAGAATGATAAATAGAAACTCTACTCTAAGTTTATACAAAAAGGAATGCTCTACAGAATGAATGGGCACAAATTCTCACAGAAACTCCAAAGTCTTGTGAAAAAGCCTTCCTTTACATTTGTATATGACATTTTAGCGACTGTCCTTGCACTTGCCTGGTTATTCCAGACATTCCAAATGAAGGTAAACAGCACTAATAATCAAAGTTTCAAAATCGGATAATGCATACTTACCACTCCCCAGTCCTTACAGTACATGTGTGGAAACACAACTGGAAACAAAGCTGCAAATGTGTCTTAAAAAACACGTTTATATACATGGTATATGGTCAAACACATCGACTTTAATATGTCGGTCACTCTTTGCAGCTTAAACAGCTTCCACTCTTCTTGGAAGGCTTTCCACAAGATTTTGGTGTTTCTGTGGGAATTTGTGTCCATTAATTCTGTAGAGCCTTTATGAGGTCAGACACTGATGTTGGTTGAGAAGGTCTGGCTCACAATCACCGTTCCAGTTCATCCCAAAGGTGTTGGATGGTGTTGAGGTCAGTCAAGTTCCTCCACACTGAACTCGTCCACCATGTCTTTATGGAGCTTGCATTGTGCACTGGGACACAGTCATGCTGGAATAGAAAAGCTTCTTCCGCAAACTGTGTCCACAAATTTGGAAGCATGGTGTTGTCCAATGTGTCTTGTCCAATGCTAAAGCATTTAGATTGTACTTTACTGGAAGTAAGTTGCCCAAACCCTGAAAAACAGGCATGTCCCAATACTTTTGTCCATATAGTGAATCTGTTCTGCCTTTAGCCACACCATGTTAAAAATTATAATGTGCTTTATGAATTAGGCACAAGATGACCAATCAGAAGATGGCTCATTTACATATATCAGTCAGTCTTAAGGGCACAGCAACCAAAACACCCGGTTTAATTCTCCAGAGTAAATAGATCTTGAAAAGGCTCATGATCACTGAATTATGACATAGTAAAACACAAGAAAAAAACAGGACAAGGCCCTTAGCATTAAAAGCATTAGCATTAGAAGTAATTCAGTAGAATGTGCATATTCTTCTCCGGTAAGAAACAAATTCATGACAATTAGCTCATTCTGTCAAAAACATACTGCAGCCCACCATCACAATCTGTTGTAGCAAGAGGTATCCTACAACACTGTTTACATGGAATTTTTCAACCTGTAAGAATTGATAGTGAGTGTTTGAGTCATATCAGGTTCAATTTACTCAGTTCAGGACGTGCACTGAATATGAAGGGAACTTAATTACCAAGACAAACATACATAGCTATGAATGGTATCAAGCTGGAAATGCTCTTGCACCCGATCAGTTTGAATGAAATGTACATCAAAAGCTTAGAACTAATAGTCGAGATCACACAGTTCACTGATATCATGCACTTACAGCCTTGTGAATGATTCTATGTTAACCTTCATTAGTAGGTAGAGTCAGTAGGGCAAATAAGGGTAGGCTGTATCAATGGGCAGTACGAGGGGTAATGGACTTACTGTAGTCTGTAGGCCTAATATCAGTGATCTTTCTGTACTTTACTACATGCATTACTTTAATAAAGGGCTGAGAAAGAGAGAGCTGATCATAACTCAGTCCTATAGGTCTCAGTCCTGTTTACCAACTGATGGTCAGTTTTATTGAATTAGTCCCCAATTTTAAGAACAAGTTTGTATTTTGTGTTTGACCCATTACACAAGTCAGTTATTCCAATTACACCTTCCTTATGTGGTGCACTGGGACACAGTCATGCTGGAATAGAAAAGCTACTTCCCCAAATGGTGTCTACAAAGTTGCAAGCATGTCTTTGTTTGCTGAAGTATTAAGATTGCCCTTCACTGGAACTAAGGGGTCTAGCGCAAAGCCTGAAAAATAGTGTCCCAATACTTTTGTCCATATAGTGTATGATAAAGGCATTCAGGCAGACATAAGATGAAAATAAATTTTCATTCAGGAATCTGACCTGGTACATTTGGTTTGGAGTCCCAGGTAGCTACCAAATAATTCAAAGCGCGGAATAATAAGGCTCAGGATTAATAACTGAACAAAAAGCCGGGGGGCAATGATCTGCAGTTGGAATCACCACTGCGCTCCTCATTGCTTTAATAAAGCTCCCGCTTGCTTTTGCTCAAACATTAGCGGAATGAGCACACACCCTGCTAGCATAACCCAGGCGTCTCTGTACTGTGATGAATCATTCAGGTAGGCAGGGTGCATGTACCGGGCAGTCAGAACTGATCAGAACTGGGGCACTATTATTTGGTTCTAAGCCTGCATTACATAAAACAATGTGTTAAGGACTTTTTCACTTACCACTAATCGTCAGTGCACTACGAAACCAAATGTCTTTATTTTACCCCTTAAAATGACCTTGATTTTGACCTTAATTTCCCCTATACAGGAAAATTAATGGGAAAAGTGCAACGATTAAGGCTGATTATGGGGAAAAACTACCAAAATTTTCTCCTACTTTTTCACATTTGCCCCTTAAATAATCAAACCTCCTGAATCAATGCATTAAATTTAAGATTGAGGGGTTTCACACTCATGCCTTAAATCTGATTTAAAGGTAAAATGAAGGGGGCACTTTCACAAATTAATGGTCAATTCATTCAAATGAAGGGGTTTGGTTTGTTTTCAGGGGTAAATTAAGGATTAGGCACATTTTAAAAACATTGTGTGGAAACGATCTTAGCTGTATCTTTGATAATAACTCAATAAGTTATGGCCATCCCTTGCTGAACAAATCTGGTAAAAGCATCTCTTTTAATTTCTATGTTACTATTGCAAAGACACACAGAGACAAGGATGATACAAAAAAGTCTTAATAAATCCAATGAAACTATGAATTACACTATGATATATATCGTATACACAAATGCTGGGGTATAAATACTATAGGTAAGGAAAGAGAATTACTAGTTAAGAGACTTACTAACAATACAAACGGTTGGTTAGGAGTACGTTATCGCACATAATAGTGATCATTAGTTTATGAGTAATATTGATATAAGAGGTGATATTCATATGGTAGAACTACTGCACATAATGATAATAATTTAGCACTCATTAAGAAAATTGCACATGCAATTGCACCTGGTAGACATTCACACTGGATTATGAGATAATAATGCACATCATGATGATTATTTAAACCCAATAAGAAATTGCACGACAAAGCAGCATCAGGTTATTGCACAGATGGTTGTGTGGGAGTCTGATGGCAGTAGGGAGGGAGGATTTTCTGTAGCGTAACGCCTGGAAGTTTGACTTGACAGCAGCATCGTAGAAATTACAGATCAGGTTGATTTTAAGGCTGCATGCCACAGGACCATGTCAAAGTGCATTTCAGGAATTTGTTTTGCACTTGGTGGCTCTCAGCTTTAGCTTAATTTTATAAACAGGGCTTTCCCATTTCCCCATGCACCAAGGAGACATAATATCAGGGGAAGCGATCTTGGTCTAGTTAGACTAAACAGGACGGCTGGTAAGAGTTTAAAGTAAAGTAAAGCAGCCCCATGTGTGAACACAGCACAGCACACAGTGTGAAATTCTTTCTCTGCATTTAACCCATTCACCAAGTAAAGCAGGGGCTGCCACCAATGAGGGGTGCCTGAGGAGCAGTGGGTGGGGATGGTACCTTGCACAAGGGAACCTCAGGAATGATATCGTCAGTGCTGCAAATTAAAGCTTTATTCAATCTGTATCACAACATTTTGGACAACACCATGCTTCCAGTTTTGTGGACACAGTTTGGAGAAGAACCTTCTCTATTCCAGCATAACTGTGTCCCAGTGCACAAAGCGAGCTCCATAAAGACATGTCTGGATGAGTTCAGTGTGAAATAACTTGACTGGTCCACACAGAGTCCTGACCTCAACCCCATTCAACACCTTTGGGATTAACTGGATCGGAGATTGTGAGCCAGGCCTTCTCATCCAACATCAGTGTCTGACCTCATAATGCTCTACGGAATAAATGGGCACAAATTCCCACAGAAAATGATGTAATGTTAAAGTAATTTATGGAAATAAAACTGCACAATCAAAACAGTGAAAGACTTCATGGACAAAATGAAATGCAAAGACTTTTAAAAACCAAAATAACCTGCTTGGCAATAGTTACTAATACTGTTAATGTCGTTAATAACATGATTTTTGTTTTTATTTTATCAGCATCACAGTGTGTCAACAGATTAGAATAGGCACTACTTCAAAGATAAGGGTAAAAGTAAAGTAAATGTAGATAAAAGATAAAAATGTAGGCATTTAGCAGATATTTTTATCCAAAGCGACTTCCATTCCCTAACTACAGGGGGCAGTCTCCCTGGTGCAAATGGGGGTTAAGGGTCTTGCTCAGGAACCCAGCGATAGTATACTGAAGGTAGGATTCGAACCCATGACCTCTTGGTCTAGAGGCAAGTATCCTACCCACTAGTCCACCTCACAGCATGTGAACAATTGTATTGCCCTATCCTTGAAGCATAAAACTTAATATCATTACTTGGGTAAGCAACACCAACAACACACAGAGGCCTGGCACACAGACTGCTATAGGCCAGACAAAGATCGGGCAGGGGTTGCACAGTAATGCACATAATGAAAAGAGATAAACGGCTCAGGCCACTCAGACGGAGGTGAAACCTGGCTGATTAGGAGGGACATGTGAACAACAACTGAACTGAGGCCAAGTCTAACTCTCTTCCTGAGAGTCATTCCTTCAACCTAGGCATGGGCCTGTGGTTCAGTGATGTAAACTCACTAGAAGATATGAGGAGAAAACACTAGCAGGGACCAAATGGAGGCTGTGTAAGCTTCTTACCTGAGCTGACTACTAAAGCTCTGTTGAGTGAGAGGGAGAAACCACACACCCACCCTCACACACACACACACACACACACACACACACACTTTCACCCTGAGCCCACTTAAGCTGTACTAAGTAAATAAGAAAAAGTCACAGGGGTCGTACAACTGTCTCTCTTTTCACACACACACTTAATTCCTACATATGTTGAAATAACATGCAGGAAGAGTTTGCTGGCCTAGTTAACTCTATGTGTGCAACCCAGACTGATATATATATATAAAGGTTGCTGTTCTTTTCTGAACTATTGCAGTGTGAGCTTTAAAAAATGTAAAAGGTAAAGCCTATGTATGTGTTGTGAGTGCAGTAGTGTTTGTAGAGCAGCTTTTCTATGGTCTGTATTCCAGCAGCTTCACTCCTGATTCA
>JBBPDC010170746.1:0-17120 GCA_037974485.1 Hemigrammopetersius urotaenia | reverse complement strand
TTGTCTATGCTCTGTAAGGTGACCTTAGGTATTAGAAAGGCGCCCTCAAATAAAATTTATTATTATTATTATTATTACACTCTATACCCCACACCCTACACAACATACCTGTACACCCTACACTCTATACCCCAAACTCTACATGCTATACTGTCCAGAAGTAACCCTATACCCTACACCCTATATGCTAGTCTCTACACCCTATACCCTACACTATATACCCCACACCCTACACACCATACACTCTCTACCTCCTATACCCTACTCCCTTCACCCTTCACCATGAACTCCATACCCTACACCCTACACTCCACACCATACATCCTACCTCCTACCTCCTATACCCTATTGCCTACACCCTTCACCATGAACTCCATACCCTACACCCTACACTCCCTACCTCTTATACCCTTCTCCCTACACCCTTCACCATTAACTCCATTCCCTACACCCTATACTCTCTACCCTGCTGCCTACACCCTTCACCATTAACTCCATACATCTCTCTCTCTCTCTCTCTCTCTCTCTCTCTCTCTGTCTCTCTCTCAGGTTGATTCAGGAGGAGAGGGAAAGTGCTGATATGAGGGCGGAAGAGATAGAGAGCAGGGTGAACAGTGTGGTACTGGACGAGGCAATGCTCCCTCCTTCCTCTCTGGGCGGAGGTAGAGAGGGAAGTGGGCGGGGCTTCATCCCTCCATCCCTCACTTCCTCCACACTGGCCTCCCCCTCGCCCCCCAGCTCTGGGCACACCACCCCCCACCTGCCCCCCTCCTCACCCGCCCGCGAGCCTGACACACAGGTACACAGGACAGTGCATGCACTCATACAGTGTGTAATTCAACACCAGGGGTCTCTGTTCTAACTCACTGTCTGTTGCACTGATTCCGTGAACCAGCAGTTCTGATATGTGAATGTTTTTATACTTGCGTTTCAACATGTTTGATGTTTTGACATGTGAAATACTGATGTGTGTGTGGGTGGAGGTAGCTCAGTAGGTAGGATACTTGCCTCCAGATCAAGAGGTCATGGGTTCGAATCCTACCTTCAGCACACCACCACTGGGTCCCTGAGCTAGACCCTTAACCCTAAGTTGCTCAAGGGAGAGACTGTCCCCTGTAGTTAGGGAATGAAAGTCGCTTTGGATGAAAGCGTCTGCTAAATGTAAATGTTTTAGAGGCTCGATGGACTGGTCAGGTAGTCGCCTAATACATCCACTAGGGGGTGCTGTGGGCAGATGGTAAATTGAGTGATGGGGAGAGGGAGGACCACCCTGCCCACCCAGAGAGAGAGAGGACAGTTATACTGAGTGATGGGGGAGAGGGAGGACCACCCTACCCACCCAGAGAGAGAAGACAGTTATACTGAGTCATGGGGGGAGGGAGGACCACCCTACCCACCCAGAGAGAGAGAGAGGACAGTTATACTGAGCGATGGGGGAGAGTGAGGACCACCCTGCCCACCCAGAGAGAGAGAGGACAGTTATACTGAGTGATGGGGAGAGGGAGGATTCCCAGGCGCCACCAAGGATGGAAGTTGTGATCTCCTGACAACACAGCAAAGCTCTGTGTCTAAAATCAGATCCTCATCTCTGTGAAAATCACATTTCGTGTGTGGACACGCTGCGTTTGTATTTTCCACTATTGATCTCAGTTGTCTTTTGAGTCACACCAGAGCTAACAGGCCGAGAGTGAAGATCTCGCAGCAGGAGGACGGCTGGTGTGACCAGAGTTTGGATGCTTCCTTCTCGTAAGTCCAGTGGTGTTTATGCTCGCCTCTGTTTGCTCTGTCCACTCTAAGCTTTACGGCCCCTTGCTTTATGAGCTTCACAACAACAACAACAAACAACAGGAAGGGCTCCATTCATTACCGTCCCTCCGAACGCTCTCTTTCCATAACCATGACGAGTGTCAGCTGTCACTCCTCAATCAAATCATCGTGGCCCAATCGAAAGTACACAAGGCAACACCCATTCGTTTAACTGCGATAATTGGGCCACAATTAAATCTGGCCCAAGTTGACAGTCTGGGTAAGCAGAGGTTTAATCAGCTCTCATATTCAATTTCCTGCTGGGACGAGGAAGGCATATGAGCGGCGTAATTACGGTGTCACTCAGGGTACGGCACGACAGCACCAATGACAAGCAATACTTAATTAAAATCTGGCCACTGCACACAGAGGCGCGAGCCTGTCTTGAGCATGTTTTGGGTCTGAAACATGATTCAGTGTTCTTGTTTTACCTTCACAAAGCGAAGGCAGAGGCTGACACGGACCGACGATTAGCCTCTGAACTGCTCTTGACCTTAGGGATCACTTTTTTATTTCAGGTTAATGAATAATCTTGTGTGAAAGGCTTTATTTTTGCTATGATGTGCAACAGTCTACTATATGCAATACTGTGCAATGTTCTGAAACAATATTATGTGCCATATCATAATGGTGCTAAATTACTTAATTACTTGCAATAGTCTTCATGTGCACTACCACTTGGTCAATATTACTTTTCATTGTTTAATATTACGTAGAAGTACTTAATTACTACTGATTGAAGTGCAGTAACTTATTCCAAACTTTCATTTGTGTCCATAATTTTTCTAACAGCTACGTTTCATATAGAGAAATATTACCCCAGCATTTCTGTATGTAGCAGTCTATTCATATTGTGGTTGTTTTCTTTCTACAGATTTTTATTTAGATTTTATTCAGACTATTTTATATTGTTCTTGTATCTCTGTGTCTTTGTGTGTTGTGGCAGTCATCACATGCGCCATTTCCTCCAGGATCAATAAAGATTTCTGATTCTGATTTTGCACCAGAGATGCTCAGGTAGAAGACGGTCTCTGCAGTGCAATGGTTCAAGGATGTTCAAGTTCAATTATTAACACGTTTTATACACACTAGTTTGGCCGTTCCAATCATCTGCTGTGTTTAAACCCTCTTGCTCAAACACAGATTTTCCACTGATGACTCCCAGCTGCTTGCCGTGGTGAATTTATAACCTAATGACGTTGAGTCCACAGCATCATTTATGACTGAACGGTGAAATTACATAATTTTGCTGATTTCCTAAGTGAATTAAAGTTAAATGTGCATTTCCCTGTCTATTTCAGCTCACATTGTTTATGTATTGTCTACTTATAGTTTGATGCAGGAAATATTTTATTTTGTTCTAACAGGCTAACTCAAGCAAATAACTGTGTATTCAATTTGTGCAGAAATGTGTCTCTGTAAAGGTTGTGTACTTATTTAGACTTGTCAAATGTGTCATTAGACCAGGGCCACCCAAAATTTTGTTACAACACTTTTTCTGTTACTTTCAAACACTGCAGGCAGTGTGGATGATTCAACAAGCAGTAAACTAACAAAAGCAACAGCAAACAAGAAAAACACATAAATTACATGACATTGACACAAATGGGCGACTTCATTAAGTCCACCTACCTTGTATCTACATTCACTGGCTGCATATATAATCTACACAAGGCATCACCAAAGAACCCTTTCTGAATTAAACTTCAGGCTTTTGATACAGAAACCACAACAGAATAATTCAGTGACCACTATGCAGCTATTATGAAATGGTATAACTCTGGAGCTTTAAAACTGGAGTCTTATGTAGGATGTAGTTCTGTTATGTAGTTCTGTTATGGCTGTTTTTCCAACCGGAGTGCAACCGGACATAGTAAGTTTGGTCAAGTTGGATCCTCTTGGACACGAGTCAGCTCTACAGAGTTTAGCATTTCGCCTCATTAAGCACCTGACTAAACTCCTCAGGTAATCAATAAAGGCCTTTTTGAGCTGAAATCAAGGAAATCTGGTCATTTGTTCAGGGCTCTGACCCTCCAGGACAGAGGCTGACTGAGATTAGACCACTGAGCTGCTCTGCTTGGGCCCTGGGCTGATGCTGCCGGGTCCTGGCCCAACAGGGCTGGTGAGACAGGGGTTAGTGGGAGTTGAGAGTAGGGAGGTCTAATTGGCTGAAAGCAAGAAATGAGCGAACACTGGTGGACATTTAGGGTAGTTAGGAGAGCATTTTGCTTCAAACCTGCTTTCCTAGCCTGGCCCATTATGTTTTTTCTCATGGACAAAGTAAGAGTACCTTTGGAATCAGAAAACTGTGTTTTTTCATCGGTCAGTCCAGTTTTATAGTCTTTGAATCTAATCACTATGAAACACAATGTACTTAAAATGTGCTTAACCCTTCCTTTACCTACCCCTGAAAATACACCAACCAAAACCCCTTCATTTGAATTAAGTGGCCGATAATTTGTGAAACCAACCCCTTCATTTTACCTTAAAATTAGATTGAAGGCACGGGTGGGAAACCCCTTAACCATAAATCCACAAGGTTCTGTTATTTAAGGGGCGAATTTAAAAAAGGAAAAGGAAAATTCAGTAGTTTCACCCCTTAATCAGCTTTAATCTGTGCACATGTTCTCTTAATTTTTAAAATTAAGCTGTAAAATTAGTGGGTTTGGTTTCATAGTGAATGGTAGAAGGATGTTCTTTTCTGTCT
Organism: Hemigrammopetersius urotaenia; assembly: GCA_037974485.1. Classification (NCBI taxonomy): domain Eukaryota; kingdom Metazoa; phylum Chordata; class Actinopteri; order Characiformes; family Alestidae; genus Hemigrammopetersius; species Hemigrammopetersius urotaenia. The sequence goes on along the minus strand of JBBPDC010170746.1, from coordinate 12,607 downwards.
TTGGAAACAACTGTGGCTGAAACAGATGATAATAATCCTAAAACAAGCTAATGCCACAAAATAAGTGTTTATTCTCACACTGTTACATTTGTCTTTAAAATGAGGCATGATTTGATTGTACACTTGATTGGAAAAACTCCCATCTTAGGGAGTTTTTCCTTGCCACTGTCGCCGTCACTCTTGGCTTGCTCATCAGAGGCATTTCATTCACACACATTAACACACACATTTATTTCACATTTATTTCATTTTGTAAAGCTGCTTTGTGACAATGACCATTGTTAAAAGTGCTATTTAAATAAAATTGAATTGAATTGAATTGGGTGTCATTTTTTAAATCTGTGAGCACCCAAAAATTAATTAGGTTGAGCTAAGCTACAGTTAATAAGCTAACATAGCTAACAGGTTAGTTAATGCTAAGACAAGCTAATGCCTCAGAAACTGATTTAAAAAAAAAATTATTTCACAATTGTTGAAAATATTTAAGCTTGATTTGATTCTACACATAATTTTGTGGAATTGCAGATGATTGTGTGAGTGCATGAGCCCAAAAAGAAGAGTTAGCTAGAACTAAGCTAGAGTAAGAACGCTAATGTAGCTAATAGGCCATTTAACAAAAGAACTGAAGCTCTATTTGACTGTGGTTGTAAGTGTGTGTATGTGTAGATATTAGTCTGAGTGCTGGACCTGAACAGTGCAGTATCTTCATATTTTCACAGTTAATGTAACGTAGTAGAGCTTTTTTCTACTCACAATAGTCTTTTGTTTGCCTCATCAGGAATACATCATCTTCTTATCTGGAGATTACTGAGTCTGACCTGTTTCTCCTAAACCCCTCTTTAGGAGAAATAAGGAGCAAAAGAGTAAATCAACTTAAGATAGAAGTTCTCCTGCTGTTCTTATCGGTTCTCAGTTTCTTCTCTATAATACATTATGGATCAAAACTGTCTGACAATTTTCAAGCTCATTTATAACCGAGTTTTCTTCTGGATCTTCAGGTGGATCTGAAGATCTGATGATCTGAGCTGAATGAAGAGCAGAGCAATGAGAGTAAAGAGATTTGATCTGAAGATCTTAAACTGGGATTGGGCTGAGGTTAGACAAGCTCTTTCTCAGGAGCTGAATTTAAGAAGTGGGAAAAAACAGTCAGAATCTCTTGCTGATGTTAAATTGAAATTAATTCTGTCTAGGAGACAATGAAGAGACTTTCCTAGGAGCAGCACATGTGATTGATTTTTGTTTCTGAGCTGATTTGCATATTATAATAAAGTGTGAACGCATAAAATTGGATACCGGTCCCATAAAGTGAGCAGGTGTCAACAAGTCTTTCACCACAGTAGCGACAAAATTAATCAACATAAAATAAATAAAGCCAAATGAAGGTCTGTGAGCCACATGGTGTGGATTAGTCTCTGAACCTTCCCACTGATTTAAAAAGGCTATTAGAAGCTGAGGCTCAGGAAAAAACATGATGTTTGATCACCCTTTCAAATCCACATCAAGGTAGGTGCGGCCATGCTGGGTTAATTGATATTTGATATTTGGATTAACTATAAATGGTGGTGTATTTTAGGGTTCAAGGGTGGTCAATGTGATTCGCTATGGTTTTTTATCTTCTGTACAAAGAGAGAAAAACTGTAACAGGAGATTTCCCCAATCACCCCTCGATCAGTTCTAGAGTCCCCCTGAGGATCTGCGTCCAATCCGAAAGCCGTCTGGGGAACAATGAGCGTCCTGATGATGCTCTGCTGGGCCGTAGTTTTGTCTGAACCATCAGAGGCTGTTATCTGAAAGCCTTTGCTGTGAACTCCATGACGAATTAATATGACTTAATGAACAGAAGTCCAGTGTTTGGCTTTTGGGTGTATTTTGCACTTAGCGCAGTAATTGCATGATTTTTTTTGTTGTTTTTTAAAACCGTTTCACGCTCCTCAACTGAGTGCCATCACGATTACCAGGCTTAATTGAAACTGTATTAGACTTAACTTTAGTCTGCACTCTAAATTCACTAATGAATTTATGCAAAAGGTCGATATTTACATAAAACCAAACGGCTGCCAATGCTTAACGTGGCTCAGAAATATCAGGCACATTTTTAAACAGACCAAAAAAAAAGTGAGATTCAGGGCCAGAATGCCTGATGTTGCAATAAAGCTTCTTCATCCAGTCGACAAAATGCATTGAAAAATGTATTTGGGGACAATTTTGCCTCACGACGTCCTGTATGTATCCCTCCACCATGAATAGGTTTAGTTTTAAACTCGTCTCAGGGTAGTGCAACCAGAACCTTTTATTGAATAAATGCGAGGGAGCTTTTTGTCTTCTGGTTCCATTCACCTCCACTCATTACGAAACACAATGTACTTAAAATGTGCTTAACCCTACCTTATTTTACCCCTGAAAATACATCAACCCTGTTACTCTGAATTAAGTGGCCATTCTTTTGCGAAGCAATCCCTTAATTTTACCTTAAAAGTGGATGTAAGGTACAAGTGTGAAACCCCTTAATCTTAAACATACCGAATTTATTCAGGAGGTTATATTCTTATTTAAAGGGCAACTTTTAAAAAGTAAGAGGAAAATTCAGTAGTTTTACCCTTCAATCAGCCTTAATCTGTGCACTTTTCCATTTCATTTTTCTTAATTTCCTGGAAATTAAGGTCAAAATTAAGGCAATTTTAATGGTAAAATTAAGGGGTTTGGTTTTGTAGTGACCGTAAACAATATTGACTCTAAAAAGGAGCTTTTCACACCAAACACACTCTGAGCCCCTCTGTTTACATCTCAACCACTTTATTGTGTAAAATCTGAAAAAGTAAATTAAATTAAATGACTTTGAGACCCTAAATGACAGCTTCAGGAGAAACTGGAAAGACGTGCGTGAATAAATTTTATTTTTTATTACTTAATAACTTCTGTAAAGTGTCCTTGAGTGTTGTGAAAGGCGCTTATAAATAAAATGCATTATTATTATTATTAAAGTATTGGAAGGTTAATTCAGTGGTAAAATACATTCAAATAAAGTCTGATGAGACGGTAAAACAAGGCCCTACGCAAGACACAACGGAAACATGACTTTCAGACCGAGTTCTAAAACAGCCCCGGCGGCTCCTCCTTTAGCGCAGCGCTTTCAGACGCCGCATCATCTTAAAATCACCCCTGCAACCTTTTCCTTGCCTGGACAAACATTTAATGTCCTCGCAGCTTTGATGAAGGGAGGCTTCATAATTGTAATGCAGGGCTCCAATTTTCCGCTAGACCCCCGAGTCCCCGGGAGTGCGGCCCCGGCCGTTCCAAAAGGACCCCGCGTGGCACAACATACATTACCAGCCTTGTTTACTCTGGCTGAGTAGACAATTGGGATAATTATTATTATTTTTCATTATTTTTCATCAAAGCCGCTGGAAGCTGATGCAGGTAATTCTCTGAAATGGAAGCGGACACACTGAGGGACATTTGGATGGGGTTCGTCTCTCTGTCTCTCTCTCTCTGTCTCACTCTCTCTCTGTCTGTCTCTCTGTCTCTCTCTCTCTCTGTCACTCTCTGTCTCTCTCTCTCTCTGTCTCACTCTCTCTCTGTCTCTGTCTCTCTGTCTCTCTGTCTCTCTCTCTCGGTCTCTCTGTCTCTCTCTCTGTGTCTCTCTCTCTCTGTCTCTCTCTCTCACTCTCTCTCTGTCTCTATGTTGGATAAGAGGAGCAGAAGCTTCTCAAATCTGCTCAGTGATGCTCTACAAAGCAGAAAATGCTCTGGTCCTGAAGATCTAACATCTTGAGAAGTATAATTCTAATCAAAACTAATCAAAACTTTCATATCTTTCACATCTACAATCTTGGCTCCAGAAGTCCCTGATTGGCTGGAGGGTTTAGTAAGAGGCAGGGGCAGCAAGTTCGATTGAGGCAGGAAAGGCAGGAAAGAAGTTCTCCACTGCACTCTCACTCTTTGTTGGGAATGTTCATGTTTCTTTCCAGATAACATGAATGAAAGGCCTTCTGCTCAGAAGTGGGTCCTCTTAAACTGCAATGGTCCTCTGGAGGGATGCCATAGAAAAACCACACTTGGTTCCCTAAAGAACCTTTATTAGTTTCTGCAAAAGAGATGCTCATGTGTGAAGAACTTCTAAATAAGAACCAATCGAAAGAACCATTTAGGAACCCTAGTAGATTGGTCCCGTTATCCAGTAGAAGTTTTGTTAGTCAAAGCAGTCTCGCAAGAAACAACAGCTCCTAAAACTCCTCTGTTCCATGAACAACGACTGAGGAACTTCTTAGAGCTTCCAACGTCTCTTAGTGTATTAGGTTCCGTTCTTCTGTTGTTATGTTCTTTTAGCCTTTTGCACTAAAATAAAATGATAATGATGATGATCCACACAATAATCTGTGCAGTAGCCCATTGCCTCTTCTTGTATATTTTCCTACCAAAGGACTATGTGCATTATTTTTGCTATAAAGTGAAAGTGACCATTCTGTCATATGTGAACACACCACACAAAACTCTTCCACTACATTTAACCCATTGACCAAGTGAAGCAGTGGGTGGCCAGGTACACGGCACCCAGGGAGCAGGGGACAGTACCTTGCTCAGGGTACCTCAGTGGTGCTTCGAACCCACGACTTCCTGATCGCAGGGTGAATGCCCTAACCACTAGACCACCAGCTGCCCCTATCATCTGCAACAGTCTATGTTGTATAATGTTCTTATCGGGTGTTAGAACATTTTCCTTCTGTGCAATATCATGTGATGTTTGGGAGCTGAATCACTTAATTACTTGCAGTATCTTTAGTGCAATAGCAGTAGCGGTTCTCGACCAAAATTACCAGGGTGGCAGAGGTGGGGCCAGTGTATTTTTAGGGGGGCACATATAACGGCAAAACAGGTCAATATTTTATTTTATATATTTTATTTTATATTTAGCTTTTCATTTATTTTCATCTCACTGTAGTGAGGAGGAAAAACAGAAAGTTAGTTCGTTTAGGGTTCATCTGCTGTTCAGCTGAGTGTACACTTCGCGCTGCTGGTCTTCAGGTTCTAGACAACAGCGCATTTGTGTGGTGCTTTAAGCAGTCCGTCTAGAACACACACAGTGTTAGTTCCGTTCTTCGAGCCAGCGCATGTCACAATAGGAAACTAATATTTAAACCATTGGCTGTTTGGTGCAGGGACCGTCTAGAACCGCGTACGTGCTATAGTCTTCACTTGCAATATTACTAACAAAGTACCATTTGTTTTTCACTCAGCTGTGTTATTTACATAGAGTAGCAATACCAAGCATTTCTCTAAATAGCAAAGTGTATTTTCATAATGAGCTTTTATCTACAGATGTTTTATTTAGATCTTATTGAGACTTTATATGATATTGTTCTCGTCTCTGTGTGTCTGTGCAGTCCTTATTTAGCAATTTCCAGATTCTGATTCTGATTCTAAATCTCTAAAGAGAATGAAGCTACACAACATGATGGAACCAAAGTCCAAAAGAAAGTCACTAAATATTAATGATTTTTCAATAAATGAGAAGAAATTATTCAGTGCAAATCAGCATGAAATCCACAGATATTTCTCCAGAGTTACATGATTAAGATGTGAACAGAATGTTTGTTTTACCCGTTTTGAGACACTTTTGGTCCTAAAACTAAACCCATTCATAGTGGAGGGATACATGCAGAGCGTCGTGAGGTAAAATAGTCCCCAAAGAAAACAGGTTTAGTTCAGATTCCCTGATTTACATCATCAACATCCACATAAACACTCAGAGTCACGTGGAGCTTCACTGAGGGGAGAGAGTAAAACGCTGGGGGTGGGGAGATTAGTGTTGGAGACGTCTGGTTCCATTCACCAACACTGGAAAGTTTCTCTAAATCCATTTCAGCCACTTAATTCTGCAGAAATGTTGTGAATTTCTCCTTGAAAGCAGGTAAATAGTTACAGTTCATATCTGCATGTGTTGAATGAAAAAAGAGGCGTCTCTGTGGCTCCTCGTCCCATGTTTGTGCAATAGGGCTTAATTGCCTATTTATAAAGGCTTGTTTAGATGTTTTGACTCTTTGCTGTAGCAGAGCACCATGTTTTTGCTTCAAACCTTTCTTCATTACAGCGGATTCAGTCTAGAACATTTTCCAGCAGAGTGGAGGCAAAGAGAAGAACCTTTAGCTGAGCGAAGATCACCGGCGTGACATTTTAGAAGGTTAACGTCGCCCGAATGCTGGAGTGTTGCTATAAACCTGGTCTCTAATTACGAGACCCATAATTAAAACAAATCAAATCCACATTAGCCGCTGTCATGCAACCCAATAATAACCAACCATTTTGCACAGAAAGCACACAGGTGTCTTCTCTTTCTGCTGTACTACCGAAGTGTGTGAAGAGGCGTCTTCGTTTTTTGGGGGTTTTTTTTACTTTTTCTTCTGAAGGGATGAAAGTTTGATTCACACACGGAATTAATCTCATCTTTGAGAAGTGGGTGTTAAAGGGAAAATGTCAAACAGAACCATTTGCATATTCTTCTATTAAAAATGATTGCATTAAATATCTACTTGGAGAACAGCTCTATTCATGTAGAAATGCGTAATTGCACGGCTTGCTTTGCACCGCCAGAAATGACTAAACCCTTCTTTTTTTCCTCCCTCCCAGCTAAATTAATATGTATGAGGAGGAGAGCGAAGGCTGTTCTCTCTCACCAGTGAAGAGGCACCATTACCGAACCTCCCATGACGACTGATGGGAAAATCACAGCCATCAAATTATCCAGTCTAGGGAAAAAAATGGCCTAAATAAACCAGGATAAATGTGGCTTTGTCATCACTCCAGTTTCTGAAAAGGGTTCTTTTTTTATGTCCGGTGGTGGGTTCAAAAATGAGTACAGTCTAGGGTGGGGTTAACTTTCCCGGAAAGCTAAATGAAAGGGGATCAGAAAAAGATCCTGGGTCAGAAACTCTGGGAATTGGAATTTTTAATCAAGTGTAACGTCCTCTGAACAGGCTGTGGCCTTCTTCCAAAAATCCGTTGAACGTGGGCGTCACTCATCCAATCACTGTCCAATCAGTGATTCAATCAGAGTTCAGCAGTTCAAGTGGTTTTACCCGTTTCGGTGCGTTTAGACTCGTTTCACCTGTTTTTTGTCGGCTCCAGTTCCGAGAAGTTTAGAGGTTTTGTTCTCGCTGATCTGTTTCAGTTTTGAGTGCCTTGTGATCACAACACTGTGTGCTTTACACGTGTTTTCCTTTTAAAGAAAAGAAGCTCATTTCACATCAATACACGTCAGGTGGGGTTGGAAGTAAACCAGCTGCCTAGCATGAAGACAGCTTTATGCTAATACCAGTGATCGTGGAATCTAAAAGGTTCAAAGCACTGAATAAAAGCAATAAACACTACAATTCTTTGTAAAAATGTTCATTAAAAGCAAGTTTCAATTTCATGTAAAATTAATCAAAAATCATTATAAAACTGTCGACCCGGTTTTGGGCCCTGAGGCACATACACCACAACCGTCTTGTTTAGGCTACCCATGTAGACAGATCTCAGGTAAAATTTCATTAATTTACATTAATCAGTGAATAAATGATCGTTTTATCTAGTTTGTTATAGAAAAACAAGTTCCCCTCAGAGTCCAGAGAATGGCGGGACCATTATAGCAGCTGCAAAGAGGGACCAGATTCTTATGAAAGTCTTCGTATCTGAATACAATGTTATTAAAGTCTCTGTTGGTGTAATGGTCAGACGCTCCACTACAAGATCAAAAGAGAGAAAATGGGTCCCCAACCAGGTAGACAACCAACAGGGCTGCTCAGATAAACAGTACAGCTCTCATCTTTGGATTTAGCAGTGGTCAGGCATCCCATTATATTTGTCCATCCTATGGACTGACCCCCGCAAAAAAACAGCCGATTTTTGGGCAATAAAAGCGATTGTGATTCGGATCCTGATTTACTCAGTAACTACTTGTGAAACATTCTTTCAATGTTGAGTTGTTTTCTGTCAAGGATGGACATGAGTGTTTCTTCCCCACGTGACCCCAGAGTGGACCTCGATTTTCCTCTCAAAGATGAGAGCTGTACTTTTTATCTGAGCTGCACTGTCTGTGGTCTACCTGGTTAGGGGTCTCATTTTCTCTCTTTTGATCTTTTAATCATTTATTGATCTCCAGTTTTGTAAACTCCTGTTTTTCCTCTTGTTTGCTTTCCAAGTGATTGCTCTCTCTATTCTTGGAGTCATTTTAGATGCACAAAATAGAGAAAGGCAGCTGAGGTGTGTGTGTGTAGCAGATGGTGTGAATGTACAGTATTTCTGTTTGAAGAGGAACAATGTCGGTGAGAGCTTTGGGAGCTATTGTTGGGGAGGCAGATGTACCCGGCTGGGTTTTACACTGGAGGAGTTAAAGGGACAGTAGTGAGCCCTAAAAGAAGGAATGGACAAATGAAAAACACTGACAGATTTGATATTGTTTATAGTTTAGGCTTTCTTTTAAAATATCAGTCTTCTAGACTTCTACTTAATGGACATTTTGACTGGAATAAAAAAAGAAGGGGATATATCTAACTTTTTCTCGTAATTTAAATAAAACTGGCTATTTCTGGACAGCATTTAAACACAAATATTAAAAGTAGGTTGCAAATGGTTCTTGGTTTGAAGCCTGTATCAATCAAGACAATTCAGATTTAGTGCTGTTATAGTATATATAGACAAAATGTATAGTGTATATATAAGTATATAGACTCATTTATACTATATATTTAAGTATCATTAAGTATCAGTATAGCATAGTGTATATATATAAGTATTTTTTATGTTAGTGTGTTAGTATATTTTATATTAGTATTTTATGCGACAGTACTCTTTTCTGACTTTTAAAAAACTGAAACTGGAGCTGGGCCTGAGGATCCTCAGACATGTTCCTTGGCCCCCAGTATCAGAGGTGCTGTTATTTTCTCAGTCACCTGAAAGAATGCGTGCATATCTGGAGGTCGTAATTGTTTATATATTGAGGTCACGGGAGCTACGCCTTTTAAACGAAGTCTCATTCACAGCCACTTTCTGGCCCATTAAACCCACAGTGTGACTAAACCACTCTGAAAGAGCAAACCTTAAACGGGCACTTACCTAGATTGATTTGTGTAGAAAGCATATAGGCGCCATCCATCTTCTGAGGGAAAGCAGGGGAGCGAGTAGAATGTATGATTTGCCCGAAGACTTTAATGAGCATTTGTTGTAAGAGCCCCTGCAATTTTTATTTGTTAGAATTGTTGATCCACTGGCGGCGCCGTTTAAGTGGACTGTGTTGCTACGGACACCTAATATATTTTTATTATATTTATTTATTGACAGTCTAAGTGAGTTTAGGCTTACATGGAGAGGTGTGCATTTCGGCTGGCTCTTCCCTCGTCCCTGTCCATGTACTCACAATTACTATCATTTTCTAGATTGCACTTGATGAATAATAACTCCAGCGATGAGCGGGCCCCCGGTGAATAGCTGTTGAATAGAGGTTATAATGTATTGTCTGCCATGGCAGCTTTGAAGTTACATTCTTCAGAATAATGAGACATGACTCACCCCTCCCGCTCTTCAGATGTCTCGCTGAAGCTCAGGAGAGGCCTGGGAGAGACGAGGAGCACCAGCACTCTGGATACAGCGACCAAACAGACACAGCAGCACCAACACACTGCCAAGTTTGCAAGAGTCCAGGGATTAGGACTTGGAATGACCTCGTAATGGCCATTCTCAGCTCACCCATACAAGAGCTTCACCCTCCTCCGTACTTTTGCTTCAGACCACTGAGCAGACATATTCTTAAAGTGTATTCTTAAAGCACCGGGGAACCCTCAGGCAAACAGTTCAGTATCCCATAATACTTCCCATCCCATTATACTCCCTATCCCATAATACTCCCTATCCCATAATACTCCCCATACCATAATACTCACCATCCCATAATACTCCCCCTCCCACAATACTCACCATACCATAATACTCCCCATACCTTAAAACTGCCCATACCATAATACTCCTCATACCATAATACTCCCATACCTTAATACTGCCCATACCATAATATTCACCATACCATAATACTCACCATACCATAATACTCCCCATACCTTAATACTGCCCATACCATAAAACTCCCATCCCATAATACTCCTCATACTATAATACTTCCCATACCTTAATATTGCCCATACCATAATACTCCTCATACCGTAATACTCCCCATACCATAATACTCCCTCATACCATAATACTCCCATACCTTAATACTGCCCATACCATAATACTCACCATACCATAATACTCCCCATACCTTAATACTGCCCATACCATAATACTCCCCATCCCATAATACTCACCATACCTTAATACTGCCCATACCATAATACTCCCCATCCCATAATACTCCTCATACCATAATACTCACCATACCATAATACTCTCCATCCCTTAATACTGCCCATACCATAAAACTCCCATCCCATAATACTCCTCATACCATAATACTCACCATACCTTAATACTGCCCATACCATAATACTCACCATCCCATAATACTCCTCATGCCATAATACTCCTCATACCATAATACTCACCATACCATACTACTCACCATACCATAATACTCCTCATTCGGCACAGTTTTTACTATAAAGTACACAACCATTCACCAATTGCACAATAACAATTTGAACATATTCTGCTCCACTGTAAATATTCAGAAATGTTTAGTCCACTGTTAGTTTGTATATATTGTAATATTTACGTTGTTTACATTTTGTCAAATTATTCTATTATTCTACTCTTTATTCTGGTTCCTCAGGAGGAATCCAGGGCTTCCGTTTCCCTGCCCATTGTGTGTGTATAACTGGGAATAATTGGGTAAGTGGCACATAATCTTCTTAAAGCTCTATGTTTCTAACTGTGAAAGTGGCACAGTACAGGGATGTCAGTATAAAAACCAAAACGAAATATTTTAGCCTGGCAGCCTGATCTCAGGTTGTAGTTTTGCATGGTTTTTGAATACATTGAGCTCATCAGCTTCAGGATGTCCTGTAGTGTGCATTTTGTCCTCACCAGATTGGCTGCACTGCAGACCAGTCCAGGCAGGCAGACAGTGTCCCCCTGAGCTTCATCATAGTCACAGCCTGAAGGCTCGGACACAAACATGGAAGACTTCTGGTGTCTCTTTTTCTCTCTTTCACGTTCTCTCCGACATCAATACATCATTTTCAAGTCTAGGCAACAAGCACGACCCTGAAGAATCTCCACTCACACCTTCCGACCCCAGCGGGACTCTTTTCGACACACTGGTGACTCATGTGGGTTGTATTTAAAGGACTTGCTTGATGGAAAATTTGATTTTTGCACATTAAAATAAAATAATAACAACAATATGTAATATGTGGCCTGTAAATGTCAGTCCATTCCCTCCTCAGTTCATACAGTCCAGCAACAAAAGCAGTCTGTTTTTAAATTGTTTTTGTGATGTCACAAGAAAGACATTTCCATATGCCAGCCTATACAGTCTGCAGCAGTTAAGCCCCGGCCATTTACACAGAAGGAGTATTTTGTTTCGGACCACTTTATGAATGAGGTGCAAAACAGGCAGCCAATCAGGGCAGACCTTGGTTATACAGTAATCCCCCGCTTTTCACAGGTGGTACGTTCCAAGAGCACCCATGTATAGTAAAAAAATGGGTTGTGTTTTGGTAAAGAAATGACTAAAAATGCCTATTTTTATAGTGTAAACCCTAAATATGCCCCCAAATCTGCTGCCAGAACACTTAATTTCATTTTAAACTCAGTTTAATGCATTTCCCTTAAAGAAAATGTAAAGGTAAATAAATAATCAGGATCAGAAAACTTTAGCATTAGCGTTTAGCATTAGCAGCGTGCGCTGAGTGAAAACAAAGACTCGTCCACAAAGGAAAGGTTGAAATAACTCTCTCCACCCACATGTTTAAACAGGGCACAGTTTACTAATACTAAATAAACTGAGATAACTGTTGAAAATGGGGCGGGGGGGGTGGGGGTTTAAAACACTAAAATTTGAGGACAAGACACGGAGCAGTCATGCAACATGCTGCAGCAGCTTCTTCTTCTTCTTCTTTTTATGGCGGTTGACAACTTTTCAGCATATTACTGCCACTGCTGGATCGGTGGAGGTAATACAGTTCGGGTCTAAGAAAAATCAGCGAATGCTGATCCATGTAAAACTGAGGGGTTACTGTATATGTATTTAGTCTTAAAGGTGCAGTAACTGTATAATTCGAAGGTATAAAGAGAGGTTGGAAAATATAATGAAATTGTCATATAATAAAAAGTTATTCACCCAGTCATTACTTTGTAGGTGCACCTCTAGGGAAACAATGGAATATAAAACATAAGAGATGGGCCCTTTAAAGAAAATAGAACCAGGACTCCTTATTTCCATACATTATGTAATTGTCACGAGGCGGGCCCTGAGGCCAGCACTTGGAGCAACATGGAAGTGAGCGTGACTCAGCCGGACAACAGGAATCCATTTCCAGACTTGACTTTATTCAAAAACAAAAAGGCACGTGGGCCAGGAAACAAACCAAAACCAGAATACTGACTTTTAACAGGAGACACATCAGGAGCTCTA